>JAHTMQ010000402.1:0-75865 GCA_019327925.1 Leucocoprinus sp. KB1807203
AGTATAGGAGAGAAGCAGGAAAGGAAAAGGTGGTGAGTAGTGAAGGGATATACTTAGACCAGAGCTAAGGGTATATACTATATCCTTCAGGAATAGAAGCACAGGGTAGTTACCTCTATCCCTTACCCCTGTGTGTCCTCAAACAATGAGGAAGGTCAGATGGGCCCTATTTGGCAACATTATTTTGGAGATCGAAGTCACGGGTGACAAAGTGTGACTATATCGTACAGACCTTACCAAATACGGATCTTCTTATGATTCGAAATCGAAGTCAACAATCCTTCGCCCGTCCGTTGAATGAAAATATTCGTGAGCCGTGCTGAACCACGACAGAGTAGACTCTATATTGAAGGGGATTGACAACAGGTCTATTGCGGGAGCTTCACGTAGACCGATTATATACCAAACCAAGCAGTGGCTAAAATGTACGTAGTAATTCTAACAGATGTGTCTTGGCACTGCAGATTACAGAATTCAAATTCCGACACATCTTATTGAAGTTGATATACACTTGCGAGTATAAAAGGCCTTTGCTCCTGATTCCACCGTCATGTTTCATTCCTGGGCTCGAGGAAATTGGGCTGTTTTTGTCCTTTGGATTGCACTATCTTCTGCTGCCAATGTCGACCCAACGAAGCTGGATGCATGCCCGGGCTACCATGCTACTAACGTCAGGACTGATGGTGGTAAATTGACCGCAGATCTGGCTCTCGCTGGTTCGGCATGCAATATATACGGTGAAGATCTCAAAAGACTTTCTCTCAGTGTCGTTTATGAAACAAGTATGGACATGCACAACCTCACTCTATTGTCCCTATAACTTTACCCATAGGAGAACGTATCCATTTGAAGATCGTTGACCAAAAGTCTAAGAGGTTCGAGGTACCGGATTCTGTCTTCCCGCGCCCAGACTCGCATCGCATGGTATCACCCCACTCAGCTGATATTCAATTCAAGTATACGACCTCACCCTTTTCGTTTTCGATTGTAAGGACTTCAACACATGAAGTTCTCTTCTCGACCGCATCCCATCCTATCATCTTTGAACAGCAATACCTCCGTGTAAAAACAAACCTCCCGGACAACGCAAACATCTACGGCCTCGGCGAGCACACTAACCCCTTCCGCCTTTCTACAAGTAATACCACGCTGACCCTATGGTCACGTGATGCTCCCGGTATCCCAATTGGTACCAATTTGTATGGGAATCATCCTATCTACTTCGAGCATCGGACCACTGGGACACATGGAGTGTTCTTTCTCAACTCCAATGGAATGGACATTAAGCTTTCCAATGTTGGGGGAACTAGCTTGGAATACAATGCCATTGGCGGTGTCTTGGATTTCTATTTTCTTGCTGGTAGTGAATCGAACCCGAGCGCCGTGGCTCGTCAGTATGCTGAAGTTGTCGGGTTGCCAGCAGAAGTCCCTTATTGGTCATTTGGCTTTCATCAATGTCGTTTCGGCTACAAAGGTATGTCATCGTTTTCGTTCGTCATAAGTTTCCGGCTTATTCAAGATGCGATAGACTTCGTTGATGTGGCTGGGGTTATCTCGAAATATGCCGCTGCCAATATTCCTCTAGAAACAATGTGGACAGACATTGGTGGGCTTCATTTTGATCGTATTCTTGCCTGTCTGACAGAGATGGGTAGACTACATGGACAGGCGACGAATTTTCACTACAGATCCTCAATATTTCCCTCTGAACAGAATGCGTGATATCGTCGATTATTTGCACTCTCATGATCAGCATTATAGTGAGCTATGCCATCAAATCACCATTTTTTTTGATACCTTATGGTCGCATAGTTTTGATGACTGATCCTGCCGTTGCATATACGCCAGATGACAAGAACTACGGCGCATATCATCGTGGTAAAGACCTTAATATCTACCTGAAAGCTGAAAACGGAAGCGATCTCCTGAGTCTTGTTTGGCCAGGTTAGTTTATGATAAATGATTCAACCAGTGATATTGACAACATCTTCCCAGGTGTCACTGTATACCCAGGTAAATTTATCCTGTCAATTACTTGACTAAGTTCTCATGGGTTCATCAAGATTGGTTCGACCCGAAAACTACGCAGTAAGCATCATATATCCTGACCTTTTGAGTGTTAGTACGACCACTTCCAGATTTTGGAACGATGAATTCTTCGATTTTTACAATCCTGAGACGGGTATTGATATAGATGGCGCTTGGATCGACATGAACGAGCCTTCAAACGTAAGTTGCTATAGCCCTACTATATGTCCCTTTCCTCGACAAAATTGAACCATCTCTTTATATTCATAGTTTTGCAACCTGCCATGTGACGATCCGTTCCAACAAGCGATTGAACAAGATCTTCCGCCAGCAAGAATTAGTCCTCCTCCTGATCCGAATGCCCCTATCTTTAATGACACTGGGTCCACGCTTTACAAGCGTGATGATATCCTCAATCCTCCCTATGCGATCAACAACGCAGCAGGTCCTCTCTCAAGCAAGACTGCATCTGTAAGTTTGATCCAACAAGTACTCTTAATGATGCTTATCGTGCGCAAGACGAGTGCGGTCCATGCCAATGGCCTTCAGGAATACAACACACACAATCTCTATGGTACGATGATGTCTGCCGCCACACGCCTGGCACTGTTGGCTCGTCGGCCGGGGCAGCGCCCTCTTATCATCACTCGCTCGACATTTGCAGGTGCCGGTGCTCATGTTGGAAAATGGCTCGGAGATAATGTCAGCCTTTGGGAACAATATCGATTTTCTATCGCTGGGATGCTCAACTTTGCAACAATCTTCCAAATTCCAATGGTCGGAAGTGACATCTGCGGATTTAGTAGGTACCATATACATGATTGACTGATATTTTCTAACTATCACACTCCCAGTTGGCAACACAACTGAGACCCTGTGTGCTCGATGGGCTATGCTTGGTGCATTCTATCCCTTCATGCGCAATGTGAGCAAGCTTCATCCCTCCAATTACTCGTTTGACACGGTTTGCAGCACAATGATGATACAGCCATTAGCCAAGAGTTTTATTCCTGGGAAAGCGTTGCACAAGCCGCTAGAAATGCAATTGACATCCGGTAAGTGACTTTCAAACTTTGTTTGCAATCACAGTTTTATCTATGTTTAGCTACCGCCTTCTCGACTACATGTATACCGCTTTCCATCAAGCACACACAGATGGTACACCCGTCCTTCATCCTCTTTGGTTCAAGTATCCCCAAGACAGTAATACATTCCCCATCGACCTCCAATTCTTCTATGGAGATTCTATCCTCGTTTCACCCGTCACAGAAGAGAACTCGACGTCGGTCGATATTTACCTCCCCAATGATATCTTCTACGACTTTTTGACCTTCACTCCAGTGGACGGTACTGGGTCTACAGTCACTTTAAATGATGTCAACTTCACAACTATTCCTCTTTACATCAAGGGTGGTTCTATTCTTCCTCTTCGTGTTGAGTCAGCCAATACAACTACGATGCTGAGGAAGAAAGATTTTGAGTTTGTCGTTGCACCTAGTCGGGATGGCACTGCGTCTGGAAAGTTGTATATTGATGATGGAGAGCTGATTGATCCGCCTTGCGCGACTTCAGTTGAGATGACGTTCAAAGATGGTCTGCTGAATGTGTCTGGTACATTCAACTATGATACCGGGGTGAAGCTCACTGGCATCCGATTCCTCAATGTACAAGAGGCACCAACCCGGATGACAATTGATGGCAAGCAATTAGGAAACTCGTTTGCCGCCCATGATGCTTCAAATAACGTGTTGGATGTTGTGGTCGATACTAAATTTGATAGGAACTTTTTGGTGGAGTACTCTTGATTCAATCGTTCTGTATGAACTCTGCTGGTGTAGAGACCTGAAGTGGGTATTGTCAATGGAAATGAATGATTGCAATTTCATGTTATGGATGGACCAACGCTTCACGAATTCACCAGCTTTTCTATCTATCGAATGATATGATCAACTTTGAATTTTTTCGAGCTGGGGAACTATCGATGATTTACTCCCGAGAGTTATCGTTAGAGTTATCGTTTGACTTGTGGTCAAGTTATCAACTTTCAATTACTATTACCCAACTTGTCGTTAACCTACAATCATCAGATTAGACAGAGCAACTAAGACAAAAGTCAATTCTACTACTATTTTCGAGGATTCAACTTCTAATTCTAGGGCCTGGACAACTAATCTCATGACTTCTGAGTGCATTAGAAGCAATTGTACAGTATATATTGTACAGTATATAGCAAACGTCTCAAACGGATGCCAATATTTCAGGAGGAGATCTAGTAAGGATATATGTTTCTCTTATCTATGTCCCTGCCGATCTCGTCGGCAGCGTCTCGGGGTCTGCAACAGCATCCTGAGACTCAAAGCCGGACAACCTTCTGCGACGCTTCCTCTTTTCCTTCCGGCTGGACTGCAAGTCCCTAGCTATCTGTGTAGGAAGCTCACTCACGTCTTCAGACCTCACAGCCTCTGCTTCTGACGCTGGTGAAGGTGGAAGAGTCTCATCATCTCCGCGAGCTATTGGCCTATTTCCCCGGGCTTCAGAAGGCTCAGGCGATTCTGGACGAGAATCAAGATTTTTTGCCGGTATCTAGTTTGTTTGATAAATATTTTAATGCCTCGAACGAAGATATGAAGCTTACAGGCAGGCGAACAAAGAAGGCAAGGAAGGTGGAGATAGCGGCGTACATAAACACAGCCTTCAGACTAATATTGTAGGCATCCCTCGCATGACGCTGAAGCTCCGGGGGGAGAAAAGCAACAAGCTTAGTTTGATGTCTGATCTTAGTGATGATCTAGTGGGAAAATGATCAGTTAGAAGTCTGTGCCAATATGAGGATGAATACCTCTTCAGCACCAGGTCCTGTGATCCTTGAGTGGAGCTCACGATCAAGTTTGGATTGATAGATAGCTGATGCAACAGCAACACCAGCCACTTGACCTGAGAATCCGAATAGTCAATGACTAACTTGGACCTGAACTAAATAGGTTGACTCGCCAATTCCGCGGAAGAACGTATTGAACCCTGTCCCGATCGCTACATGACTCTCTTCCATTCAATCAGTCAACATTCTGCGCTAAGACGATAAAGGAGCATACCAGGAAGATGTACAAGTAAGGCAACTAGGGGAAGAGATGATTATCAGATCTCGGTATAGAATAGAAAGCAGTCTAATAGTTACTGAGCATTGTTTGAAGAACAACTGCATTACCAAATCCAAGCGGTATCTAGTCCATCCTTGAGAAGGCAGAAACGAGGAGTATGATCCGAGTACTTACGATGCTAAACCACGATTGAATGAACCCCGACTTTTCATTAATCAAACAAATCGCGGTAGCTCCGACGAAAGGAAAGATACCAAAGATCAAATTCAACATCTTATACTTTCCTGTCTTGTGCATCATCCAACCAGCGAATACAGAACCAGTAGACATCGCCAAGCTATTCGGGAGAAGGTGTGCCCCTGTCCAAGTATCAAGGAAGTGTCGGGCGCTGACAGGATGCATGACTCACCTGCAGTAGATGCACTCGTTAATAGTACAGTCTGAAACCATAGGGGGAAGAAATAAATGATGGCAAAATTACAGTTAGCGACCAAGAAGTTAGATGCACCGGACAGAAGGGGTATCTTCTGCCTGAGTAAGTAGGGAGCTAGTATCGGCTCAGGAGATAGGAAAAGCTCGATAATCAGGAAGGCAACTGCCGAGACAAAAGCAAAGACGAGTGAACCCATTACGGTTGGACTGTCCCACTGTCAATAATACTAAGCATGTGGTGTATAGCGAATATTTGATCGACGGACTCACAGGCAAGCTGTTGTTGTAGCGTTCACTGAGGTAGAACAAGATGGACCCGACCTAGACGAACAACGTAAGCCAAATGGTGAAGTCAACATTCCCTTGACTCACACAACAAAGTAAAGTCCCACTACCACCATAATCAATTCGCTTCAGAATCTCCTTCGTAGTTCTACCCTTACCCTAAGAAAGAAATCAGCCAACGTCTTAGGACCAAAAATCCAAAAATTCACAGGGGTGACATAGCAGAGGTTATGTGAAGTTAGGGCATAAGAAAGGAGGAAGACAGGGATTTGTAAGAGAAATGCTGCCCTCCAACCGAGTCTACGGGGAATCAGCCCATATCAGTAACATTCAAAGCCGAGCTCACAAATCAGCAATCATTCCTCCAAAAGGACCTCCCAAGCCTAAACCCAACTATTCGACCCATTAGCCGCAAGAGGTAGCTTTAAACTGAGGAAAGACGAACACCATTGAAAAGACTGCCCACGCCTTGCGCCAATCCTCGGCTCTACGGTGACTAATTAACTGTATTTCAGAAGTAAATCTGAAGAACTTACTCTGATATGATACATATCACTGACAATTATCCTAGGAGGGATAATCAATTGAAGACGGTTAGGGTACTGGAATTGGGACACTCACGAAGACGTCGTTTGCAAGCCACCTCCTCCCATGCCTGCGAGCTGCGATAAACCATTACATGAGCGAACCTGGCGGTAAGCAATAGCGAAGAGCATACGAAACGTGCAACGATCAGCATTTCCATGGACTGTGAAAACCCACACATCGCACATCCAGCAGCCGCAAATAACAGTGCAGTTTGATTTGCGCCTCTGCGTCCTAGAACATTACACAGGGATCCATACAGCGGAGTGAAAGTACAGGTTGCGAGTAAGTAGCTGCGCACTTGATCAGATCGTAGACAAGGTTTAGTAGATAGACGTACGCAGTCCCCAGCCAGCTCGCTTGATTAGATTTGTTGAAGTCTGAGGATATTGACGCCAACACTGGGATAGAGCTTAGTCGGGAGACAAGATAAATACAGTCACTTGGAGCGTACTTGTTGGTACAAGGGATTCTGGAGTACATTGAAAAGTCATGTAATCAACTGGGGGTAGTTAAGGAGAAAGTGCACTTACGATTGAATGCCTACGTGGCTACATAAGTTTGTTCCAGAAAAAGTATCTCGAGGGCTCACTGAAAGAAAAGTCGCCAACCATACTCCTGCCAAGATTCCGAAGCGGTTGGAACGGGAAATATCGTGAGGTCCTGGGAGGGATTCCTTGTGGCTGAGTTGCTCTTCAAGCAACGGAGAGCGTTCATCCGTTAGTAGTGACATGACTTGCCAGAAAAAAGTGCCCAGGGTAGGATATATCGGACCCTGCACGTGATTCACAAGGTGTGTGCACACGAGTTGCTTAATTAAGATGGAAAATTAGAATAAAATTAGGAAAATGCTAGTTTCTTGAAAAGAAAGCAGAGCTCTCGAGACATGTCAGATTTTGAATTGAGATCTGCAATCCTCATTGAGATCTGCAATCCTCATTGGGACCCGAATACCGAAGTTTGATCAAAGAACACGTGAACAGTTTCCCCTCTGCACTCATCTGTGATGTCCGGTAACATTCTGGGAAATAAAGTAGACTCGAGGACAACAAAGACGCTCTATACTTCAGTCTTATACCACCATGTCCCCGAGCTCAGTGCATCGTCGACACCCGAAACTGGACGTTGTTCAACCTACCTGAAACGTCTGACACGTGAGCATCTTGCCAGAGCAAGTATGGAGGAAATAGGATCCTCAGCGGCTTTTTCGCCAACATCTCAAGCAAGAATTTCCAAATGGACGGCAAAAGTCAAGCGAGCTTTTGCTGAAGCTAATGGAAATGTCGCGGACGGACGGTGGGCATTGGTGTCAGATCTTCTGCGACTACATTGTACCAGAGGGGGTCCCCGTTGGCTGGGCGTCAACCTTGATTTGCAAGCCCCAGAAGTCCCCAAGCAATTTTGTCTTATCCCTAAGACTAGCGAAGAATGGGACGACTTGGAGCGTAAAATCAAAGGTGAAGACGACGTGAACTCCAAAGTTCAGCGTTGGATTACATCCGCCGAGTTCACACCTCTGTCACCTGGTGCAACAGTCAACCAATCCCAGACCCTGCATGGAGTATCGTCACTCTCACACAGAGATTCTAATCCCTCCGCAAAGGTCACTCAAACCAGCCTCAAGATTGGTTTCTCCATGTCTCATCCTCTCTCAAGTGGCTCCAAGTTTGGCTTCAACGTAGTGAAACGGCCCAACATGTTTATTAAGGCTTCAAACAAGCCCAGAAACTCTCCATCATCCCCTCCTCCGCCCGATGCAAACCCTCCTTCTACTTCCCATATCCCCAACCACAGCGATTATGAAACCTCTCATGAGACTGTCCACCCACTTAATGTGAGTCCTGATATCATTCCGTCACCACCATTTAATTTACTTGATTTTCTTAGCAGAGCTTGAAACCCCTTCCATTCCCGGATTCTCAGATTCAGACTTCTACTCCGTTACCGAATCCCCAAGATGATATTCTGAATTCAAACCTGTCGTGCGAACCCCCATCCATGGCTCTGGGTCATGCTGGTTCTTCCGATCAAACTCATCGTGAAGTTGATGTGGTATCTAATCGTAAACGGGCCAGATCCGGGTCACTCGAACCACCTGTAGCCAAAAGACTCCGATCTGCAGTGGAAGAAATTGGTCATCCCTCCAGCTCCCAGCTTCGACCAGAGGCTGCTGAACTACCCGTCACTCCATCAACAATCAGAAATCTCCCACGACTCACAGAACTTCTTGCTTTGTCTCCCCACCAAAAGCATGACACGCCGCGGAAAGGTGCTTCAAGAATTCCTGTAGATTCTCCATCCTCCATTCATACCTCTGATGCGAGAGACCGCCCTGAGACATCGATCATTTCCCCAGAGCTACAGGTAAAGGGCCCAGATGACCTTGTTACTGATTCGCCCCACGTTCCTGTCCCAGAAATGCCCTTGACTACCCTACAATTAGGAGCCTCGATGACCAAGACACCCGGAATTAGCAGTGATATCGCTGATCACGGCGATTTTGTAGATCCACAATTAACCATTCAACCCACGATTGCGCCTGTCTCGGAGGAAGACGATGACGTTCCTTCGATAATTGAGGAGGCGCTGAAAGTGTATGAGCCACGACCACATACACCCGTCCATCCCCCTCCTCCACAAAAAGATCAATTTCATTTCCCAGTTGATCCGAACTTGTTGATGTCAAAGTTGGACGCAAAAACGTACAATCTCTATGGTCTGGATCTCCTCGACAACTCACCTGCGAAATCACTTTCATCGCTAGCTGGCTCTGACGCTGATTCTGATTCTGATTCCGATTCCGATTGCGGTAAAGCAACAACGCATCAAACTTTGGAGAACATCATAGAGATCGTGCCAGGGCGACACCAATATCCGGTCGATCCTGATTTCAACCCTCGCGCTACGTCGACTCAGAAACCTGACCTAGAAACCAACTTGGCTTCGAATCTGGGTCTGAGTGGACATACGACGTTGGGTAATTTGAATTGGGGAAACGATTCATTGCCTTCGGCATCTCAGCTCCAGGCGGAAGTCAATGGTCAGGTGAATGAATTTGATAAGTTCATGGAGGCTGATCTTAGCTATGATCAAGTTGTTTCTGGGTTCTGATGTTTCTGGGTTCTGATGTTGCAGTTGTAACTGATTTCGTTCCGTTTCCTCCTGATTTTTCTATTTTTATGATAACTCAGGGGTAGTGCCCCTTGAACTATTGATTGATATTCTTGTAACTCATGCAGGTACAGCTTTTGTTTCTATTATTGGTAAAGGTAGTAGTACACTAGGGGTTAAAAAACCTTCGGGTACTATGACAAGGTAAATCTGTTTTAATTAATGTTCAGGGGGAATGTGTTTCCCCTGACTTGGTATGCGTTCTTGGTAAATTGTTGAATTCTAGTATCGATTATCCTATGATACAGACATAGTTGTGAGTTAAAGTAGAGATTTTGTAAATTTAGTCCACCATCCAATGAATCATCCCGTACTTGACCCCAAGTAGATAAATAAACGATACCTTGAGCTAGAACTCAAAACAACAACCATGACCTCCCAAAGAAAAAATATCAGGAACAGAAACTTGTAATATATCCACGCTCAACATTTCACAGAATTATTTTTTCGAACCAGGGGGGCGGTTCTTCATGGCTAAACTGGATCACGAACCCAAAGTAACCGGAAAAAAAAATCATCAGAATTATCATTAACGGTGCATCGGTTTTTATTTTTTTTAGCAAGTGGATTGAACTACCGGAGCATCAACCTCGGAACAATTTTTCCCCCGGACATCGTGACAGACAGACAGACTCGATTCTAAAACATCCTTTGATTACGAACTTCCTCGTGAACGCACTAATCAACGGTTAGGTTCTGATATCTCTTGATCTTTCCTACGACAAGAGAAACATCCCGATAACAGAAAGAAAATGATGATCAGCACCAACATTCCAGAAAGTGTTAAGCCTATACAAAGGATGATATAAAACCCAAGAACGATACAGATTGCATGACATACATATCACTGAACTGCGATGGAACACCGGAAGCGGAGGCAGAAATGAAATAAGTGGCAATGCATTGAATCGATATTAGATATGGTAAACGATAAAAAGTATCCTACACGACTTCAATGTTTTCGTAACAGTCATGACATTGCATTCATCCTTCATTCAAGACGCGTTTCCAGTAAATCTACTCCACAGTTTTCGTCGGCGAAAGTCCTAGGATACGAGGATGAGGACCAAACTATAACCACCACCAAAGGGGATTATGGCGAGGACACGAGGTTGAGGGGAAAGGTATATATACATAGGATAGATCCAAGGTCGGCGGATTGGCTTTGGGCACGTTGCAGCCTGCAGTCTCAAAGTGGGGAGACTTTTGATGTAAAAAGGTACAGCTTGCGTAACTCCATGACTCGATTGCCGTATGTTGTGTTACCGCATGTTGTGGCGCCGTCCATCACATGCCCTACCATGCCCTCTCCCATTTTAACTATACAGCCATACTATGTCTCCGCGAGTCATCAATCATGTCTCTCCTAGCTTCACTCCGCGCCGTCACCTCTACATCCGTCAACAAATTCTTCTTCGGCCTCTCACTAACCGACTTTCTTGATCCACGGCCTTCAATATTCACCCATGCATTCAAACCTTTGGGAGGTACGTATTCCCCATCAGCATCAGCACCATCGCTTTCCCCACCTTCACCATCTATTTCCATTGGTTTTGATTTCTTTCGTCTTAATGAAACGGCAGCACCAGACGGTGACACTGCAGTTGCTACTCGTGAGACAGCATTTTGAGAATCAAGCGAATGGTGCGTCCCTCCAAGGGAAGAGGAAGGTCTTGATGGCGGGAGAGGGTACATTTCGGGGTTCACATTATCCGGTATACTTCGAGAAAAGAATTCACCTGACGACCGGCGCTCGGATGGGTCCCAGTCAGCGTGCAGGGGTGGTTCAGGGACTTGAGGATATGTCGTTACCAACACTGCTGCTGCAGAGGATCGTTTCTTGCGTGTGGGAGGCTCAGCTCCAGAAGGAGGGTCGGGTTTGCGCATTTTACTACAAGGGGGTATGAACAGAATGCCCAAAGTCAACAATTTGACTCAGAGAACAGGAAGTTTGAACACACGTATTAAGTTTAGGTTCAGCATAATTTATGCTCTTTCTCATTCTTCTTTCTCTTACTCCAGAGCCAAGTTCTGGCTCAGATGGTCCTGGCGGGGGACTAGTAGAAGGAGAGGACGAAACCAAGAACGTCCGCGCACTAACAACGACTTCCTCTTCTTTATCACGGACTGAATTTGGTTGTACCCGGATTGCGGTCGTGAGATATCCTGAATGCGAACACGGAAAAAGAACAAAAAGTCAGCTCACCAGTATTACAATCAATAGGCTGAAGGACGGCACGGGTCATATCCCTGGGCTTGCCCTTCGTACCTTCTAACGGAAGATCTTCTGAATCATCCTCTTTAACTTTCTGCTTTTCCCTTGATTTCATCGGCTCGACTGTGCATTCTTTTGCTCCTCTATTATCATCGATATCATGTGGTGGCGATGGCGATGGCGATAGATCTTTGTCTGGCTTCCTCTTTTCCTTCTTTAACACAGAGTGCGGGGTGTGTGTTTGATCAGAATCATTCAATGGTTGACCATGCTCAGCTCAGCCTCAATTTCGAAATTGCCGCTTAAAATAGCAATCTCCTCTGCCTCTTCGGCGCGAGCAGCTTCCAAACGTATGGGTGATCCAAACGCCGGACTTGCAGGTCGCGGAGGAACCAACTTGTCCATGTCGATGCTCATCAGACCGCTCTGCCTTCTTGAGGTCTTTCTCTTCGTTGCCGTTGTAGTCCCAGACGAAGACGAAGACGAAGACGAGCCAGTCTGATTATCAGTAATGTGAGATAAATGGGGTGTCATAGGTTCAGACAGGGAGGTGGCGCGTAATGGAAGAGGAAGTTTGGAAGCCGAAAGACGATGATGTGACTTTGACTTTGATTTCCTTTTGGGAGAGTTTGGTTTTTCCTCAAGCTCGTCATCAGAGGAGCTCGGCAAAGGTTCCTCCTCTTCTTTAATGCCAGGGAAATTAGGCGGCTTAGCTATCCGCAAGCCAGGTATGCATGCATTCGCCGTTTGAGTAGGCGGTTTCGTCGCAGGTGGGAAAACAGGTGACGATGGGGGTGTAGGTTCCAAACTGATACTAAACGTGTCTCGAAGATATGCTAGATGCTTTGTGAGTTGGAGTGTCTGTGAAGCAAGATTGGGATAGAAAGAATCGTAAAAAAAAGTAAGCTCGGTCGTTGGAGAACATGAGATAGACCAGGACCGTACCGCGGTTTCCGTATCTGCCATGACCTTCCGAGACTTTTCTCGCTCTCGTTTGAGCTGTGCAAAAAGCGAGATTTCAGATTGGCGGAGCCGAAGATTCTCTACCTGAAGGACCGTGATTTCAGCATTAAGTTCTTCGATTCGGACGCTGAGTGTCGAGTTTAGCCTAGCAAAGAGCTATCAGCAATCTTAAGCCCAGCTCAATCTATAGTACAAATCACTTGGTGATGTGTTTATTTGCGAGGAGAAATTTCTTCTTGACTGTCGACAAGAGACGCCGCAGGGTAAGCGTGCGGCTGCGAGATCAATGCAGCATGGTAAACGTACGATTCTCGTATTCAGCTAGTGCATCGGTCTGTCTCGCACCACTAGAAGCACGCGAGTCCCTCCTGCTCATCGTGGAGTACAGCGAGACGATGGCGAGGTCAATGTTACTCACAGCGGCCAAGACGATCAAAGCCAACAATTGTCCACGTGACACTCATTATGACTGCCAAATCGGGTGATCTTTCATTCATTCACAAAGTACTTTACCACGCTACTGTACGATACCATTCTTTAAAAGATAGCCTGACAGGAGATAAGTAAAATGATCTCAGAAGACTGAAGACAGGCCTACTGCAGCATTAGGAGGGCTCGCCACACCCCCAATGCTGTGAGCATCAATGTTCCGGTCAGCCCTCTGGTTGATGAGATTGAACGACGCACATATTTAGAGGCCAAGAAGAGAAGAAAAAGGTGTATCTTCCCGTCTCTGCGCAAACCTTGGACAGCTGCTCGAGGTCGAAAAACTCACCGATAGGCATCCCCCACAGTCTAGAATGGAAACAGATAAAATTCCCATGGACACGAGGTGGAGTGTTGACCTACCCGAGGATTGTCTGGTGGATAAGACAGACGTGGGTAAGTCCAGAAGAAGAACCCTGGTTTGTTGATGCACGTTCATACCTGATGCATGTGAGTGTCAGGAGCCGGAGGCCACGCCTTTTTAATTCCATCAACTTCTTAATAGATCGCAATCGTTTCAAGATGACTTACTTCCAAAGCCGGCTGATCAGAAGCGACGGCTGCGAAATGGTTATTCCTGAAACCATATCAGTAAGGCAGACAACAGTGCTGGACAGAAACTCACCAAAGAAACCTCTTCATATCCTCACTCTGTTCAATCCCTGCAAACGTCTCTGGCTTTTCCGCCAACTCATCTCTCTGTCCTTGTTTCGTGTATTCGCTCATATATTTCCTCATAAAGCCAACTCTCAGCAACAAGACATCTCCTGTCCTAAACTCCACCCCTTGTGCTTTCGCAATTTCTTCCAACATTGGTACCGTAATTCCATACGTCTGCCAAGGATCGTAAGGCAATGAGCCGTTCTTCTTTTCGAAATAGGATACAAGGTCGAGTAGGACACCACGTCCGCAGATGCCGTGATTAGCCCAATCTACATACACATTTAAGTATCCACGAATGCTATAACAAACACAAACATGGGGGTCGACGTACTCTGAATACCCAGTTTCTTGTGCTTATCTTCAATTTGAGACGGATCAGGATGCGGATTCTTCCCATAAGGCAGACTCTTCGCTGGCGTATTGTTATAAAACACTGCGTGCTGAAGGACTCCAAAATGCTTCAAACCATCCCACTGCGTTCCCGATTGCGTATTCTATGTACGAACACGAAAATAAAAAATATTAAATTTTGATTAATCCGTCAACCTTCCAATTCAGAATTCCCAAAGTGATGAAAACGCACAATATACAACTCATCGTCCCGTATAACAGCATCCGGCCGTTTTAAAAGCATGTTCACTTCAGGCAGCCTCCTCCCAAACATCGGCTTCGACGGGAAATTCAGCGGCCTTCACAGTACGGTCCATTGATTAAAATTACTCTCTTAACGTCAGTATGAAATAACCTACCAATTCAAGCTAACCCTTCTTCCACTTCTGATCTCCTCCTTCGCAGTCCTCGCAACAACCTCATCCGTCAGCAAATTAACTGTTCCCAACTCATCTTTCTCACCCCAAATACCCCAAGCGCACCCCGCGAAATTCTTAAACTTGGGCAATTCGTCAAACGCCGGTAAATTTACTTGGCTAGTAGCAGCCGTAGTGTCCATGAGTTGCGAAGCGACATTCTTCAATCGTTCCCTTATAGGCATACTTTCCTTCGAGCGACAATGCGAGTCTATGTCGAAAGAAGTCGAACGGGAGTGTGACTTGTAGCAAGAACTTATACCTCAGACAGATTGGTAAGACTTATGACACAGCGAACATTCCGTGGACATTCCGTGGACACCCTGTGATACACACATTGTGCTATTGTAACCTTAATTGGCAACCCGTGGAATCGTTGTGGAGTCGTTATTGATGTCAAGACAAGTTACCATCCGACAAGGCCAGGTACTGCAAATTTATCTAACTACATATCTCTAAAAGAAGGAAATGAATTGTAATGTAACATCTGTGAAAGTACCGTAAGCATGAGAAGCAAATAACAGAAGCACAATCTCCTAGTAATCATCCTAAACACCGCGAATGAAAGGATGAGCTAAGGCCTCCTTAGGCTGAATCCTACGTCCAGGATCAAGTACAAGACACTTGTCCAACAAATCCACAAAACTATTCAACATCTTCATCTCCTCATCGCTTCCTTTGATCCCTCTTGGCATTAACCTCGCACGCAAATCTCTTGTCGGCTTCAATACATGAACATTCCTCACGACATCCTATCCGAAATGCAATTAGGCGGGAAAATCATGAATCAATAAAAAGTGACACTTACTCCTCCTCCGGCAGCGCCCCTCTCCACGCTCAAGAATCCTCCCATCTCATCAAAGTACACATCCCCAAATTTCGCCTTCTTGATCATCTTGGAGTTAAACCGGCCTCTCAATTCCATCATCAACAGCAACATCTGATTATTACTTCTCCCGGGCAACAAAATTTTGCCTGTATAGAGTTCGTAGAGTGTACACCCAATGGACCAGATATCAAGGGCCGCATCGTAAGGGGCACCGAGGACTGGGAATGAATGGCATGTAAGTCGAGAGCATTAAGAAAAAGCAAAGAACATACTGATTTCCGGTGCGCGGTAAAATCGACTCACGAGGTACGGGGTGATCTCATTTTCTGCCGCATCGGATGCTGATCCTAGGTCACAAAGTTTGACGAGTGTTTTTTGTTCATTTACCTATATCAGTAAAGTCAGCAAAACAGGAATCCTACAGCGAGCAGTAACAGGAGCGAAGTTATAAAACTCACGAGTATATTATCAGGTTTGATATCCGCATGTATGATATTCAACTTTCTCAGCAAACTCAAAGCCAAGAAAAGCTGATGAGCATATGCACGAACAGCACGTATGTTTAGTCCTACGTCTTTCCCGAACCTTTTCACAACATCACGCAAGTTCATACTGAAGAACTCCATCAGCACTGGTGATCCCTCAAGACGAGAGAACGCACCTGAGAGATTCAAAAACGAGACAGAGATGGCCACGATGCTCAAATGTCCTTTCCAGTCTTACAATATGTTTCTTATCTTCAGGATCTGCTTGTCGTATTTTCTGCAAAATTTGTATTTCCTTTTGTCCAGCTTTATACCTGTGAAGCGATGTCAGCTTCGCAAAAGGCTCACTGAATAAAAGACATACATAGATTCTTGGCATCGTACAATCTTTATTGCGACTTCACCTGCTGATGAAGACTCTCCAGAGCAAAGAATCCTAGAACGTACGACGTTCGCAAACATGCCCTTCCCGAGAGAAGAGAATACTTGATATCGCCCATTGTCTAATTGTTCGCCGAGAATGATGCTATAGTAGCCCTCCGGGTCTGAGGCAGAGTCTAGCGTTGTAGTTGTTATGAGCGCAGGTACAACCTTCTTCTGCTATAAATTGCATATCAGCGGCAATTTTGGAGTCGGGAAAGAGAACAGCACTAACCACAACCTTCTTCACGATCTTCTTAGACTTCTTTCCTGTAGCTACGGCGAACATATCGTCCAGATCTTCCTCCTCCTCTACTTCTTCTACTTCCTCCACTTCGTCATTTGTTCGCGGGTCCAGACCCGCCACCGCATTTCCAATACGCTTCTGCTCATCCTCCCGACGGTCTAAGCTAGGGTCATAATCAGCTGCGAGAATCTGATCCTGATTGTCAGTATCAACATCAACTGCAATATGATCAGCGCCTTGAGCGACATCATCCTCTGCCTTTGCAAGAGCAAAGTCAGACGGCTCCGGCGAGCGAGACAACGAATCGCGTTTTCCTCAAGTTTCAGATGAGATTCAAGCGTGTATGACGAACATCATATAGATCTTACCGTTAGTAGGGGTCGTTTCTGACTCTTTGAGCTGGACAGAGACAGGTAACTCAGGTGCAGGTTCAACAGAATTTGACATTGGTAGGGAGATGGGACTTGCGTCCTGCTCTGAATATTTGGCCAGTATAGCCTGTCGCTTGGCTCTCCGAGAAGCAATCACATCTTCAACTGGGGGTGGTGTAGAGGGGATTTCCAGCTCCATGTCAAGTACTGGCTCTGGCCTCTTTGGGGAATCCTCTTTTTGCGCAGATTTTTCTGGTTTGGTGCGCTCTGGCGGAGGACTAATTCTACGAATAACCAGTGAATATATGCGCATGGAACCAAGTTCTCCGACACTCACTCTCCTTCCTCGCGCTCGTCATCTACTGGTGGACGTATATGAGCAGTTATGCGAGGAGATGCACTACGCCTTCTATCATTACGTCTGACTCTATCACGAGAGTAGTCTCTGCGCTTGTAGTCTCTTTCTCTGCTGCGTCGCCGGCGAGGACTTTCACGTCTATAGTCCCTCCGGCTATCAGGACTGTCTCTCTTCCTGTCTGAATAGTGTACAGGTGACTTTAGGTGGACATCCCGCCAGTCTCTGGCATAATCATCTTTATGTCTGTATCGCTTCGCTACCAGATCAGTTGAACCATTGCCCTCCCAGGAACGCTTGTTTCCTGCTGAAATGTTAGCCATCTTTTGAGAATAATACTGCTGTTACAAGACACCGCACGATGAGATCAGGGAGGATGAGCGTTTCAGGCCGAGCAGTGCTGGGTGGTGATCGTGCTGCAAAAACCTTATGGAATACCCATCCAGTGTTCTTTGGCCCTATTTGTTTCCTTTTCTAGCAACACAGCCACGTTAATTTCTCTCAACTCACTTTTATCGAAATACTGATAGCTTTTTTACATGACCAGGTTTACTAGAAAGATAGTTTCTGATGCATATAAACACACTTCAGGAAGAGGCTGACAGAACTTGCAAGCTTGATGAGAAACCACTCGACCTACATTGAGGTCTAATTCGGAGCGAAACCAACGATGCTGCGCGGGTGTGAAAGAGGGGAAGGGGGACGGTCATCACAAGCATGAACTTCGATGAGGAAGCGAGGAGCCATATCGCCTGTCTTTTCTAGAGTCATTGTGAGAAGAACGAGTGCGACATGATGCCTTTGTCAATGCTTTTCCGACATGAAGCAGTACCGGTTTTCAAAAGACTGTCTCATGATCTCTCTTTCTACTCTTGATGTTGTCTCGAACAAGTCCAGCGAACATCTCTGTTGTTAGGTCCTCTGTGGGATTGCAGCCTGCCATAAATTGTCTGTTGCGCTATCACCTTCGGCCAGTCATAAAGGGAGCTGCCTTCGCTATTTTCTCCTGTAGCGAATAACTAGAGTACATCTAGGTTTCTGAATCGATCGAAATACTAGGTTCATGTTGGAATCATCAAAGAAGCTAGTCTTTCAAAAACTATCGCCACGAATAAAGCTTTCTGACTGCCAAACACCCAAAAGCCAACAGTTGCTAGTTCTTTTTTCCAACAAGGACCAAGCTGCAGCTGCGCCTCTCACTGTCTGGTACGAATTCGGGCAGTCGCATTGTCCAGTGGATCTGCGCCTTTCTTTCGTTTTTGACTTTTTATCTTCGGCACATTGGGATCATTATTCTTCATCACCGCAATGTCCCTGATATCCACCGTTTCCCATATAAACGAATAACTATACACCCAACTACTGTGAACCAGCATTCTGGTAGGAAGAGATTACGAGAGCAGTCCTGGACTCAGAAACCTTCTTGTCGTCGGAGGACATCTTGATACCTCTTGTGTTCTTATTGCATTATGATTGGGAGAGAATGCCAAAGATGTGTATATGCAAAACCTATACAGGTTTGCCGGAGTTCACGATGGGAAGAGTGAGCTTCAGATACATTGTTCGGTACCACTTGTTTATCTTCATTATCACAAGTGATCTACATCATTCTTGGTGGCGTGTGTGCGAGGTGCATCTACATTTGTTTCACGGTATGCCTGAAGTATCATCTCGAATCAGGACCCATAATGTATTGCAACAATTTCCTTAGGACCGTCTTTTAATATTGCTGCAGCCAATCAGATGAGTACCTGAGCATGCCCTACACGTGAAGCTATAGATCCGTCATGCCCTATCTGCGTAACAAATGAAGAAGAAATGGAGGTGATAGCTAAAGCACGTCATTTTGGAACATCATTAGGAATAGAAGAGGAGAAATGAGGAAAGGTAAAAGAATATTCCAGAAGGTACTTCATCACGTAAGCAATGAGAAGGTGAGGTGGTTCATTGGCAAAGGGCATCATAGCGCAATACATTCCGTTACAAACTGTGGAGAGTGCTAATTCAACCCCTAGTTACCTGAATTATAGTTTTCACAGTGCAGGTTTCTGAATCAAACTACCACCCCATTACTGGCAGTTTTCAGAGGGACAACTACTAATAAACTACACTTCCCTATAATTCATCAAAGCAGCTACTATCTCGATGTCAGTCTATTACCAAGAGGATTCAAGCGCATTTTATGTGTACTTCCATCAAGCTTCCAGAAAATCCCAGCTTGCAGTTCCACCCGCCACATAGTCTTGGCATCGCTATCTAAGAGAAACTCAATTCAATGAAGGAGCCAGACAATTGTATGCTTGACGGCATCTATATCCGCTCAACCTTTTCGTAGCCACATTGTCGGAACACGGATGCTTTTGGCATCGAAAACTTTGAGTTTCTGTGAGTGCATCTCTTCATATTATCAAGATAATTGTTGGACTCTGTTGTGATATCTACTCTACATGAGCATTGGTTCAGTCACAGTGAGTAGCATGCATGAGAGCGCACGACTGGGTTATTGGGAGAAGGAGAAATCCTCCAGAGAAATGATCCGCCATATCACTAATGCACTGATCCATTCTCGTAGGATTACGAACAGCCGACTTAGGACCCTCGACGGTGGAATGGTCAGCAAAACTTGGACAGAAGTTGGAAATTTGATTCTGTAAAAATGGACTCCCGCATCCACATTGACCACTACCATATAGGATTCGTCCGGTGGTACCATTTTCCTTCGTGTACTGAGATGGTACTCAGTTTTAGCACAATGAACACATTTATATATCCGCTTAGTTACGAGCCCACCTTCGTCTACTTGACCCTACTGAGGTGAGATGCATGTCAATTGCTTATAGATATTACGTAGCTCGTTAACTTTCAGGTAAAATACATCTTAGTCGTCTACTTGACTATACAACGCCCGAGCTCATTGGCTTTCGGATTCTATTCAATAGAAAAACAAGTCATTATTATATTCCAAATCTCAGTTCGATTACCTTGCGGAATTCCAGACGCTCTTCAATAATTTGTTTCACTTTGTTTATGAGTCTATTTCGTAGTCCCGGATCAAATCAAAAGCGCTCGCGCAAGCCCCTAACATAGGATGAACCCACATCTTCCTTTTCCCTTTGCAGCACTCTAGGGCGCATATTAAGGTTCCTTCCCTGAGCAGCTCGGCGCATTAACTCATAGATATCACTTTCAAGGCTAGTCTTTCAGAAATGAATATACGTTACTGAGCTGTAAGGCTGATTGCTAATAAACGGTATTTGACAAGAGAAAGTACTTTCAGATTAGCGTCAAGAAACGAAAATTACTTGCACATTGCCACGATTTATCATTGGTCGTCTAGCGGTCGATTCCATGCTTTGGGTCCGATGCATAACCAGTCTTCTAGAAGGAATAGCTTCAAGGTGGCAACTAGAAGTCAAATTCCTGCAAACTGTTAGCTACCTTCCTTTACCTCTCTCGGCATCAAGTGCCTGCCGCGATTCACCGCTAAATATACTTCCTTCGAAGAATATGGACGCTGTCAGCCGCGTCAAGCTCAAAGCATAAATAAAGGCAGAGTTTGTACGTAGACCGTGCTTATAGAAAATCCCGCTCATTACTTTGGATTCAAGGGTCCTCGGTTATCCTTTAGCAAAACATGGTGTTCAAGAAAGCACTTGCAACTTTACCACTTTTTTTCTCGCTGGGGGTCTGTGCCATCTATGACCAAGCCAGCGATCTGAAGAAAACTAACTATGACTTTGTCATTGTCGGAGGTCGGTTTTATTGCAAACTTCAGGGTTCAATGTTCATCCAAAGCGATATTTGCAATAGGAGGGACGGCTGGAGTTGTGCTGGCGAATCGCTTGTCAGAAAATGAGCGCTTCCAAGTTCTTGTCATCGAAGCCGGTTCCAAGTACGTCAGTAAAATTTCTTGAACTCTCATTATGCTTACTATCGATGTTGCGTTCCAGTGGTCAGGACGCCGTCAATGCTTCATGTCCCTACCTCTGGAGGACGCTTTTAGGCTCCCGATTTGACTGGAACTTCACTTCAACGCCCCAAAAAGCGCTGAATGGGAGGACAATAGGCTACTCTGCTGGTCATGTCCTCGGCGGTAGTAGTCTTATAAGTGAGATTTCTCTTTTTTTGTGTTTGAATTGACATAAAACTTTCCAGATGCTATGGATTATACTAGAGGAAGCGCAGATGATTATGATCGTTGGGCGAGAGTCGCTGGTGATTCAGGATGGTCATGGAGCAAACTCTTACCCTATTTTAAGAAGGTGCGTCTGATACACACTAGACAAATAGAATGGCTCATTGACATAAGATCCAAAGAATGAACGTTTCGTTCCTCAGGTCTTACCTGCTCGCAGTACGAAGGGCCAGTTCGATCCATCCGTCCACGGCTTTGAGGGAAACACTTATGTCAGTCTGTTCGGTCAATCTCAGTCAATCGACTCTAGGGTAATCGCGGCGGCTAATGAACTCGGGGGCAATTTCAAATTCAACATCGATATGAACACTGGGATCCCCTTAGGGACAGGTTGGGTTTTAATGTGTAGTAACTTCTGATTATTTGATCGATTCGTTCATAGTGTGGTCTCAAGCAGCTATTGGCTATGGCGAGCGGAGTAGCTCTGCATCGTCTTACTTGTCTTCTGACGTGCTCAAGCGAAGTAACCTCCATGTTTTGGTGAATACGAGAGTTTCTCGCCTCGTCGCTTCCTCCGGCAATGTATTCAGGAAAGTAGAGTTCATGGACAACACAGGTAATGGAATGTGTTGTTCCTTTAATCGCTTTTTTAACCACTAGATTTCTAGGGGCTCGACATACTGTTAGAGCCATGAAAGAAGTTCTACTGTCCGCAGGTGCAATAAACTCTCCACGCATTTTGCTCCACTCAGGTATTGGTGATGTAAACGAGCTCAAATCTGTCGGAATCAAGGCCCTCGTTGATCTTCCAAGTGTTGGGAAAAATTTAACCGATCAACCTTCTATCTATGTCAGTTTCCGTGCAAACACGACCTTTGATACCCTTAGAGACAAGTGAGTGGTTCTGATAACATATTATCGAACCACCTAACTGTTAAGACAATCAGCATCGCAAGGAATGCTACATTGTTTGCTGAGGCCTTTAACCAGTGGAAGACAGAGAGAAAGGGACCGATGGCAGTCGATGGCACGAATAATTTCCTATGGCTCCGTCTACCCCTGAAGGGTAACCCTGATCCTAGTGCTGGGCCGAATACTCCTCATTTAGAGCTGTTCGTGGATGTAAGTCAACAGATGCATGAAGTGAAGAGTCATTTGATCTGATACTTGGATGCAGAACGGTGGATCTGATGACGAACCGCGTGTTTCAGTTGGAGCAGCTATCGTCAGTCCTGCATCTCGTGCGTTCTCTCGTTCAGGCCATCACTCTTGACCTGCACTGATGGTTTCAAGGTGGATCCGTTAAAATTACTTCATCTGACCCTTTTGGCCAAGTACTCGTCGACCCGGCATTGCTATCCGCGCCGATTGACTCACTGATGGCTCGTGAAGGTGTCCGACTCGCTCGTAGATATTTCGCTGCGCGTGCATGGGATGGCTATGTTATCAGCGAGGCAGCCCCCACAGCTAATGCCAAGACAGATGACGAACTTGACGCAGTATTAAGGGCGAACGTTGGTACTGTGTCACATCTTGCAGGCTCGGTAGCCATGTCAGCCAAGGATGCTCCATATGGTGTTGTGGATCCTGACCTCAAAGTCAAGAAAGTTCAAGGGTTGAGAGTTGTTGATGCGTCTATCATGGTAAGTGCCAAGCTGATAAGCTTCGCTGTAGCTTTGAAACTCCATCCTGACTACTATTCATCAGCCGTTTGTGACAGCTGGGCATACAGTGGCGCCAGTCTATGCTATTGCTGAGAAGGCTGCAGACATGATTACCAGATCCTGGACCCTTTGAAGTAGCGTGAATGCAAAATAATACCTTTATCTTCACCAATAATTGATTTATTCGAATGGATTGATTTCCTACAGCCACTGTTGATGTTAGTAAAATGTGCCTTGTCCTACAACACTGTTCAATTGAATGTAAAGATATCAGCTCTTCCATTGCAGTGATATATTTGTTATGCAGTGATGACACCTGTCAAGATGACAATTAAATACAATCAGCAAGCACAAAGTCGAAATAATCTACCTCAGTCCTTAAATTGAGGTGTGACACTAGGTTTCAAGTAATGAAAAATATTGAAAAATGATAAGAAAATAAAAACCAATATCTTCACAGCACTTCCAGTCATACAGAATTCTACATCAAGTAACCTCTTCTTTGGTTGTGTCAGTAGAATTGAGTTGAAACCAATCCTGAAAATGTATGTATGAGCTATTGGTGTATTATAAATAAGCGTGAGAAGTATAGCATAGTTTGGCCATGTCACATATCTGTTCCAGTGACCCAAGGCAAGATAGAGGTTCAAGGGAATGCTGGAGACCCACAACTGTTTCTTGTGTTTGCCACCTGCACTGGACATTAGACGCGGGGCCACCTTAGTCGAGAAGTAAATATGACCATTATTGTGAATCATGATAGCTTAACAGGCACCTTGATAATGAAATGTACTTTACCAAGAGCTACAGACAGATCACAGTATGACAATTCACGTCGAGAAGGTCCCTATTATGAACGATTTGTTTAGGCCCAGGTCTAGATCCGGTTCTCCAAGAAACTGGCCTTCTCTGATCTCCACCGGTTCTCAGAATATCATCCGAACATATGGATGGCATTCCTTTACGTGGTAGAATGTGCTAGAGTGGATTTTTCGAACCCCAACGTTACTTCAACAAGATCCGTTCGGATTATAAAAATATGAAAACGGATTTTTGGTGGGTTCTGTTACCAGTACTGAGTGGAGGGGCAAGTTCATTTGTCAGTGCTGATCAGTGCCGTATCAAATTGATCCGAGAACTGGATGTGGATCCGTGTACAATCAGTGTTATATCAGTGTGCAAGTTCTCATGGTTCTAGCGCCATTACCACATCGAACACGTTCTTGTTATCTTTTCAGCTACCCACTCAATCTACGAAGCACCCCTCTGTGGATTACCGAAAGTGTCAATGGCAAAACGTATAAAAGGAGTTCCCTCTTCTGCGACACAGAACCAGTTCCCATACCGCTTCAACTTCACATATCCTTCTTTTCTTTTCTTATCAGTATAAGCTACACGACATAGGAACTCGATGTCAAAGTCTCAATATCATCTCGAACACGCAGCATGGGCACTCAAGACGGAACAGTCAAAATCTCTCCTCGGCAGCAATCGTAGCGTTCCTCAATATGGAGCTGTACCTCAAGGTTCTGATTCGTCACTGCTGGAAAATAAGAAGACAATTGGATTCTGGTCGGCAGTATTTATAATTTTTAATCGTATCATTGGAACGGGGTACGCCTGGATGTCGCTCATGGCCTGGATGTTTGAGACTAACGAGGTTCTTGAAAAGTATTTTCGCCACGCCAGCAGCAGTGCTCTCTCTCAGTGGGAGTGTTGGAATGTCAATGTTGGTACCTTTTCCTGCTGTATAATAATTAATGCTAATATTTTTCCAGGACGCTCTGGTTGGTAGGAAGCTTGCTCGCTGCCGCAGGGATGCAAGTCTACATCATATGGGGTTGTGTGGGTGTTGATAGCTATTTTACCCCTCATACGATTAACCTATTTAAAGGCATTTCCCAGAAACGGAGCCGAGAAAAACTATCTAGGATATCTATTTCCCAGGCCAGCATACTTCATCATATGCCTTTACGCCGCCAGTAGTTCTTTGATGGGTATGTTCCCTTCAGGCATCCGGACCGAGATATCAGATGTGATCATTAACGTCGTGTCGATGACAGGTTGGGCTGCTGGAAACGCCCTCGTTTTTGGCGAATACGCACTCAAAGCATTTCTCGATCATGAACCCTCTTCAGTCCTCCTCAAGTTGACCTCCTTTGCTTGTGTCACTTTGACTTTCTTGCTCCACGGAACTGCCGTTGAATGGGGTCTCAGGGTCCAGAATACCCTGGGTGTTTTCAAGCTGTTTGTGCTTGTCATAGTAGCAGCAACTGGGTTGGTTGCTCTGAAGAATGGTATCCCAACTGTTGCCGGTATTCAACAAGAAGATTATCAATGGCGCGGACGACAGAATTTTGTGGGTATGTGGAAGGGAACAAATGTTAGCGCCTCATCCCTTTGCCTTTGCCTGTACAGTGTGCGTTCGCTCTTTTCAGAGACGGTGTGGTCTGAACTCATGTTTTTTTCTCTACAGGTTATCTGGTCCTTTATTGGATTTTCAAATGCGAACTACGCTATGTCTGAAATGAAGAATCCAAAGAGGACTATCAAAATTGCAGGACCTTTGGCAGTCGCCGTCGTTGCTGCACTGTATATCTTTTCAAATGTCGCATACCTTGCTGGTGCTTCAAAAGAGGAAATCGTCAACTCCGGTCGTTTGGTCGTTTCCCTTTTGATGAAGAATATTTGGGGTGAAAGGATTGAACGATTCGTTGACATGGGCGTTGCACTTTCCGCTTTCGGCAGCGTCCTCGCTATGGTATGATGCCATTTGAATATCTCAGTCAGATGATTATATCTCAGTTTCGCAGTCCTTCGCACAAGGACGGATCAATCAAGAACTCGGTAAAGAAGGAGTGTTACCGTTCAGCAAACTGCTTGGTTCAAACAAACCTTTCAATGCTCCGCTCGCCGGACTTGGTCTTCGTTAGTGTCATGTTTGATACATTCAACAGTTTTTTCAAACTGACTTTATCAGATTGGGTTCTATGCGTCCTTATTATTTTCTTCGTTCCACGTGGAGATGCGTACAACCTTGTTATCAATCTCGTAAGTTGCGAGTTCCTCGGTGCTAAGATTGTTAATGTTGTTTCGGATAGGCGTCGTATCCACTCGCAGTGATCAGTGCTATCATCTCCTTTGGTTTGATTTACCTTCATTTCGCATCGCCATCTCGTATGGAAGAACATCTCGAGCACGACTGGCATCATCTTTCAACTTACACCCTTGTGGCAGCGCTCTTCTTTGGCACTGCGAATGTCTTCTTATTTGTTGCCCCTTTTATCCCCCCACCTGCAGACGCAGAACCATATGAGAGCCTGCCATATTGGACCCATGCTGTTGTTGGTTGGGCCCTTTTTGGCCTAGGGGCATTGTGGTGGATTGTCCGGTTTAGAGGGCAGAAGGATTTTTCGTAGCTATAACAGGATTCTAGTTTCACGAATACGATTCACGTAGCATATGATGATATTTGTTGTACATGTACTTTCAACATCAAACAAAAGTCAAGGATATTTCAATTCCGAACGTATGCAAATTAAGTCCAGTAGAGAAGAAACTGCCATCCTTTGACGAATGGTACCAATATTTTTCAGGGAAATGGATGGGTCCAGAGATACCAAAAATTTGTGAGGGAGATGTCGTTCAATCAACTCAAATTATACAATCTTTCCTCTGGAATTTTTCGCTGTTGTTATACTAGCAACTACAATACCTTGGGAGAGGATAGATTTTCATCAAGATGCACTCCACAAAATTATCATTTGCACACATTTCCGAATAAACTCGAGTACATATCTGGTTCATTCATTCATTCATTCAAAAAAAACAACCATACTTCACAACGTTATCTGTGTTCTTCTGGTCTAGGACCAGCTTTAATGCATCTATCACAATCACTGGGCGAATCGGAGTTTGCTTGGAGATTCAGCCATGTTCACTGGGATAAGCTAAATTAGACTATACCCTTCGTTAATCAAGAGGTCATACGTACGGAAAAGAACATCATCTTCTTCTGATTCGGGTGGATCTCTTGGTACTTCTCCTTGTATACATTGACAGATTGAACTTGGGAAAGAGATTCGCTGAGCTCGAAATCAGGTGCGAAGTGATGTCTTCCACGGGCGCAGACAATGTCCGCATCTGTTGTGAGAGTAATTAAAAAAGGATCAGTCACAGATTCAACAAAACTCACAGTAAACGGGTGCCGGAATTGAAACGGAGCGGGTAGCACGGGCATATACATGACATAAAGCGAAAGAAAGACCCTGAATAGCATCGGCACTACAAACAAAAGCATAAATACAATTCAAATCAATTTTTTAAGAACCAACTCACCTAAAACGATTATCCTATGCACATGCAAATTATTGCATTGATCCAGCTATATTGTAAGGCTACTCACATCATAAAGAACCTAATATATAGATTAATATGAAAACAAGAAAACACATCAGAGCACACATACCTCATAAAGCGCCGGTCGGCTTGTACCAAGAAGCCCTCCATGACTCTGTAAAAGCCAATCAAACTCGACAGGATTAGTGGTACCATTGTCCAATATGGTTCCTGCAGGGCAGTTGCCAGATCTATCCCCTGCGTTACCCAGAGGATTCATCCTACAGACAGAGCTTAGACATTGGCAGAATCGGAAACCCAGACACAAACCTGATATGGTGGCGTTTGATGACGACAATGAGAGTAATTGCAGGGCGAATCCCCAACTCAGCGCAAGCAGCTATTTCCATGTCCTGTCAGTACATGAAACCCGCCTCATACATCATCACCAAACCTTTGATAAGAGGCAGTTCTAAACAACAAGATATTAGTTGAAGTTCACAAAAGGTCCCGCGACTTACCCTTTTCAAGAACTTGGGCAAATTGTCCCTCAGATACACCATCTGATTTGAAAACAATGAGATCATGATGCATGAATATAAATAAACTGATCACTAAACCTCGGAAAAATATGAGCTTCTTGGGAGCAGGGCTATCTGCCTTCTCTCTTGCCTTCCTATAACCCATGTGTTGGGAGAGGATTTCCTGAGGACTAAATAAATCGCCGCAGAGAAGTAGAAACATTGATTACGTACTTTAGTCATTGACTTTCAAATCATCAATAAGTTCCTGTCGCCCAACTTGCAATGCACTCGTCGCAACATATTTCGATACAAGCTGGTCAACACTCCCGACAACAGCGGTAAACGACGGTCTGTTCTCCGTACCGGGTGCAGGATGTTGTACATCAGCACCTTGGCAAGCTGAGTAATCTTGATAACATATGTAATGGTTCACTCACCCATGACAATACATGGATTCGCGGGATCGCTGAGCAATGGTACAGCTCTCGGGACAGGTGTGCAGTTGATACCTCCAAGCTTCACGTTAGCTCTGATGGAGCACCATTCAGTTCATGATCGCATGAGAGAACGGTTAGACTCACTTCAAAGCAACGTTCGCCCAGTATTGGATATTTGCGCCAACACACTTGCCTGCCTTAAGGCATTGTGTCGCAACACCTTGCTAATGAAGGGATTCATTATTGAAGGACAGATAGGACAAAAATAAACATACAACACAATCACCAAAACTTGTAAAGAAGGGAAAGGCATCAGGAGACCATCAGGAGACCATTGTTAATCAGAGAAACCATCAACTCACTGTTTGACTGCGGTATAGATTTCCGTATTTCCATGATCGGGTAATATGATGACCAGCAATTGCGGCACTGATTTCTTCATTTGGTATGATGCGTTTCCAGCTTCCTTGAGTTGCTGTCACAAGAACAGAAAAAAAATGAGTCTATGCAATGACAATTGGTATTGAGACCTACCAGAAGTATATTTCCCTGAGGATTTGCGTTCCTGATAATTGGTCGATCGTCCTGAATTGTAATGCCTGGAATACATTAGTAAACAACCTTCGCGACAAGAAGAGATAATTTACCAGTGCTCCTGAAGCCGTTGACGAGATTCTTTATGAGGTCCTGCTGCGCCTGGTCACGGAACCTTCGAGTATCGAAAGTAACAATCAACCAATGATTGATCGTTACTGGGTAAACAAGCTTCTTATCAGCCCTTCACAATGTCAGTACATTGTTAGCAATCGATGTAAGAAAACATTCACATGTTCCATTTACCATCCCTTGGAATCTGACGAAGTTCAAGGATTTCAGGGCAGATAGCATACATCAAGAGAATAAGAAGCATACGACAGTTGGTTCCTTACTACCTCGCCCATACTGCAGCTGGGGAGTGGGCAATACTCTTCCTTGAAACTGGAGCAGACCGCCCGCAGTGTTGATAGACATGCCAAAATCACGGATATAAGATGATTGTCCATATTGAAGCAATTGCGCTCCAGCCATAATGCTTCGAAAGCGTTCAAATGGCTTCTGCGTTGAGAACGCCACCATGTCCTTTGTCTTGTCGCTGGGCATCTGCTTTTTCATGATTTGACCTGGCGGAACTTGGCAGAGCTCCAGAGGAACCAATGCACCACCCGTGCCGAGCTAACACATAAAGATGAATAACCTTAGATTACCGAAGATAAGTAAATACCTCGACACAAAACATCTGAGGGTACCGAATCGGAACTCCTGTGAGTTTGAAGTAGTCGGCCACTGTCACATGTCGACCCTGGTACTCAAACGTGATATCCTTGGGAGAACGATCAGAGATCCTGCGGATTGCACGTCTCTTATCTTTGGTGGTGGCAGGGACTGTCACTCGGAGACCCGTCAAGAATTTCTGAAGCCTAGTACGCTCACGAACTGGTATTCCAGAGGGCGTCAAAAATTGAGAGAACTGGTTATTGCGCATTAATTCCATCCTCTCGAAGAAATCTAGGCAAAGTTCGATGAGAGAGCCAGGTCGAAACATCATGCATGATGCAATATCGAGGTTCAGGAATAAGCGTCCAGGGCCAGGTCGAATGGACTGAAAGAAACCCCGCCACAATTCGATACCACCGCCAATCTGACGTGCGCCTTCGGGTGTGAAGAAGCTCCTCACGTTGAAGGGGTACCGCATGTTAGGTTCCATGCGGATAATCGTATTGTATGCCTACAAATGCAACATCTCAATGAGGCACTGGAAGTTAACAGAAAATAATTACCGCTAAGGCAGTAGAAACTGCAGAGTCTGCACTTTGTTCGCCAGCAACATATCGATGTAATATACTATACCTCGTTAGTTAGGGCTACAACAACTATCATGTAAAGCTTACTCGGTATTTATGGTTGCCGCTTGTGTCAACTTCAAACGATATACCTTGGGCGGTCGGCCACTGGCTTTGGGAGCAGCGCCACCATTCTTAGGGGCCAAGCTCACTTCGAACTAGGATCATACAAATCAACAACGGATGCAGGCACATTCTGCATGAATCCTCACTGTTCGGGAAAGCCCTCCCAGGGGAAGATCGACGGCAGAATACGCGATCTTCCGGCCATCATATGCAATTGATTTGGTGAAGATTTGAGGATTGTCTAGTTCGACCTGTTTCATGACATCCATGTTTGCTCGAGCAGGAAGCTTGTCGGGATCGATAGCTGAGAAAAGGTTTTCAGTATCATCCAATTCCAACTGTGTGCAAATAACATACCAACTATGAGACACACGGCGCATTCGGGTATTAGCTACACGAAATCAGGCTATTACTTGCACCCACCATCATACTGATAAACTGTAATATTTGGTGCATCAACAGGGAAACAATTGACCTGGATATCAATCGGCCTGCCAGCTGTTCCGTATCCTGGACGCTTGACACCAACAGCTGTAACATGGCCTGGACGTGATTGATCAGAGACATGTGAAAGAATTAGATCAAATGTAGATGTAAGAACGGCAGTACATTAGTAGCGCAAGTTGATCTCATAGTACGATCATAAGCACACAGAAAAAACAAGGCAAAAATTGACATATTTTGCTTGGTGCAAATCGATGGCCGTGGAGTGGGTTAACGACGCTTACCTGCTGGAGTGACTACGTTGCCGGACGCAACTCCAGCTGCGCCTGGTCCTCCACGAGGGCCACCGCGAGGGCCACCTCGGGCAGGGCTGCTACCACGGGGACCAGGACCACGAGGGCCGCCCCTTTGACTAGGTGCCCCTCGAGGGCCAGGTGCAGATCTTGGAGCCATTATTCACTATTGGATGAATTTCACGAAGAATTATGACGGGACTAGCAGAGTTGATGACAACGATAGGAACAAAGCCGTCTGTTGGTGGAGTAGGGAGAAAGGGCTTATATATCTTTAAATTGAAGGTCCCACGTAGAATTCTCCATCAACAAGGTCACGCGACAAAATATATTTTAAGCAGTTATACATGCTGCTCCATAGACAGACAATAGACATTGACAAATTGGGATCAACTGCCTCCCATTCCTCCCACCATCGAGATGCTCACTGCAAGCGCTGCAAGCACCTGGGCTGCCCTCACAAGGCTCGATGTATTCTGTATCTGGTCTACCTGCCGACGAAACTCTTCATCCTTCCTTGTTCTGCGGCTGGCATCATGGTGGGATCTGGGAGGTGAATAGTGTTGACCTGCAGACACGGAAGGCCCTCGAGATCTATTAGGCGGAGGAGTATATGTATAGTCGGGAGGTGCCTGACGGAAACCGGGGCGCCGATGCCGAGATGAATGCTCCCATGCATATGTTGCCCTAGGCCCTGGATGAGGCGGTGCCCGCGTTGAATACGATGAAGAACGGTGTAAAAGGCTGCGATCATAGGCACGCCTAGAATAGAGATCGAAGCGTTCACATGAGCAGATAGAATCATAACACATTGAAAAGCATGTAAGATGTACCGCTGACGGTCATCAATCAGCACTGTATAGGCTTCGCTGGCTGCGGCAAATATTTCTTTGGATTTGGGGTCCTTGGAGACATCAGGGTGGTGCTTCTTGCTTAACTGGGCAGTAAAGTTAACACAGCCCTCCAAGAGCCTATAATCGACCCACGAACTTGATAAAAATGTGACTAGACAAGCATCGCATTGTCAACAAGAAGAACAAGTGTTTGTATTACTTACCTTTATTTGTGCTTTGGAAGCACCAGAAAGTACCCCAAGAGTCCTGTAGTGATCGTGACATAAAGCTGAGGAAAAAAAAGCACGTCTACGGCATCTCTGTGCAGCAGCACTTGGACATGTCAATGCTTGTTTCAGCGACGATGGCGAGAGAGCGGACATACGACAGAAATTGCTGCTGCAAAGTTTCATTTGCCGCGTCACATGACGGAAGCAGTGTTCAGTACGACTCATTTCATCTTGACAAGCATATTAATGAACGGCCCATTCCCGACCATCACCATCGACCTGGTGAGTCCCTACCATGCTTAAACAGATTACTCTGACACCTATTCGAGCTAGGTTCTTGACAGACAGACGATTAAAGACGTTCTTAATGGAATTCTCCATTCAATCTTGTTCCACAGGCTATTCGGTTTCATACGAACCCAGGTTTTCGAAGTCCTGGATGTCACAATGGTGCATCTCTGTTATTTGTTTAGGTTCTATGGACGTTTACCCTATGTAGCCAGGTGTCTCTGACCCAGAGATGGAGCAGCTTGTACATGACAAGGTAGAGAACTTCTGGAGAGTGATTCAAGCTGACTCAACTCGTAAAGGCAAGGTTCGTCATGAACCATGCGGAAGCCTCGTTTTGTTCATTCATTTCATGCACCAGATCACTGTCACCTTCTCCGAGAAACGACCCAAGAAGTCGTGGTACCAGCTTTACTCAGCTGATGAGCATGTTCCCTGGGAACAGTGGTATGATCGAACTTTCTCTTATCAAGCTCAAGCTTTACAGCATCCTGATTCCAGGATAATCAATGTTGAGCTCCGACAGCACAGGTCAGAACGAGGTGCGTTCCCTTAACCTAGTTTCATCTTGAGGATCACCCACATTTGCATGCCAGACCGTTTATCATTCAATGCTAACCTCAAAAATACACTCTCCAAGTCCATTCAAATGATACTGGTACATACTTCATCAGAGCGGGGTCGCGCGGCAGTTCCTCCTATAACCCAATCCAGTGGAATATCTCCTTTCCCATTCAAAATTGCCGCTCACGTTGGAGGCGTAGAGATTAAAAGTAATTAACCCCCCATGGCAACCACTTCGACGAATATTATACCCAGGGTTCAGTGGTTCGGGGCAGTAGCGACTAAAACTTGACAGCATCATCCTTTCGAGCTCGCCCCCGCAAGTTTGGGGATATTGTTCAGATTAATTCGAGTTTGCCCCCTTTGGGGTGAATCGCAACTATTCAAAGCTTCAAGTGGAATGAGAATTAGAGGCCCTGCTGTCATGGAATATGGCCTTGTCAGCAATAAAATTCTATCAAACCTCATTCCATCAAACAAATAATATCATTCCTAAATAGATATCATGGTAGCACAAAGCATTGTCTAGAAAGATTGTATAGTACCATCATCACTTAAATTGCCTCCATAGTCTGCATTTTGCTTCAGAGTCCAATACAATTTTATCATAGCCATCTCCAATATAGAAAACACCTGAGGAGGGTGAGTACATGAAGTTACTTAGAATTATGACACAACTCGACTTTTCTAAAGCAAGGTGGACGTGTAATTGTCGGTCAGGCCGTACCCAGACTGCTCTTCATCTTATTTCTTGACACCTATTAGTTCTATCTAAAAAGTTCGAGACATCGCTCCTAGTTAGATCCTGCAGTTGAACATCTACCCATTCTCGCATAGATCCTCCATAGACAATTGTAAGCATAGTTAATCTATTAGCACGGTCAACATCCAACTAACTCGACTTGTAGCATTGAAAGTATGCCTCACCCTATCCCAGATACAGCTAAAAGTGAAACCAATGTATTAGTTGATAGAAGACCATATCGATTAATCAACGGCAAGAGCAATGCAGTGAATGAGGAAAGCAAAAGCGCTCGGAGAACACTTGAGTAAGAGATGGCGTTTGTGAACAAATGGTTTGAAAAGTATATAAATAAAACGAACTCGACAGCAGCGGTAACTTCTGCACTATTGGCATGCAATACATCCACGACGTAGGCGCCACATGGCGTCAAAATAAAATCGCTCTGATCCATTGAGAAGTTGATTAGATAAATTAATTGAATTCATTGGAAAAAGGAAACACGTACACCCATGCCATTGATAAACAAAAAGATGAGGTTCAATACAAGGCCAGTTCGGGTAGGTAGGTATGTTGTGATGAATCCAGACGCCAACACAATGAGGGGGAGGGAAAAGCTGTATAAACAAGTCCTGAGCCGATCTTCTGGATACCAATAGCCGCGTTTCTGCTTGGAATTGATCACTATCCTGTCGGATAACCAGCCCGAAAGTGGAGATCCGACTGAGATATAAAATGAGTGATCATGTAAGAGATAGGAAAGTATCTGAGATTCAGCACACACTCGCTTTTCCAGCTCCAAGAGGAATGATACATGCACCAAGTAGGGCTTCATTTTCAATGCCATATGTTTTCCCCTATAGGGACGTTCAATAAACGCTAATATGCAGAAACACAGACACGTACAATCGTGTAAGGGAGCGGAAGCATCAGGGCTAGTAAAGTCAGTATACATCATGAGAGGGACTACATGACGCAACTAAATTCAGTCAGCAGTGCAAGAAATCCTATGACTGACTTCCTTCATAAGTCAGTACGCTCCAGAGAGTTCAGACAAAAATTACGTACTACAGCTAGGACGGTAGGACTACGAAGATAAAGCAGTTGGGACAAGGGGTTCAAAATCACGGGCCTCCACTTGGGCAATACCCTCCCAGATTCCTGGTACTGATCAACTCCCCTGGTTCCAGGATGGCTCGTCTCAGGGAAGAGGGATAAAATGCAGAAAAAAGCGCCAAATGCGAAAGTAGCAAGGACATAATGGATGGCCCGCCATGACCAGTAATGTACCACTATTCCTCCAACAGTCGGGGCAAGTGCAAAACCAAGAAGACAAGTCTAGTTGAATTTGAGTAAGAGAGTGTGTGGTAGGACAGAACATACTCCGAAATATGCCCCCAGAGCCGAGCCTCTGTCCTCGAGTCCATAGATATCACCAATGACCCCCGCCCCGATTGAAAGGCTAGGCGAGGCACCCATGCCTTGAATCATACGCCAGAAAATGAGCTGAGCCACAGTTTGTGCACTCGCTACACCGAAAGAACCCAAGATCATGATAGGCAGGCACCATAGATAACTGAGCCGACGGCCATCTGTGAATGATAGATGAAGGGCAGTTGTCAACCATGAAGAATAAACACCCACAGAATTTAGAGTACTTTGAACCAACCAGACCACCAATGGAGGTTGCGAGTAGGTATATGCTTACTACAGTGCTTGTAGATCGCTCCTCAGAAAAGTGGATAGCCGGCATTCAATAGTACCTACCTGATGACTTCGCCACTTGAGTTGAGTTCTTTGGCAATCTGAGGGATTGATGGCAGGAAAATTCCAGAAGTAAAGACTAGAGTACTACTAGTACCGCACCATAGGGAATATGAGAGGAAAGAGCCCACATGTAACCAATCCTCCCCATGACACAATTATGACTAGGTACTGCTTTTTTTTCTTTGAGAATCGGTCATAAATTAAATTATGCTCACTCTGGAGAAGTGACGTCTCTTCATTTGACATGATCATGAGAGAAGGAAGCTTTGATTTGAGACGCGATGATCAAAGTTCGGGAGCAATGGTGCCAAGCTGACTTAACTAGTGTAGTGCCTTGATGGCGATAATCAATATCAACTTTTTCTCAACGTGTTATTCATTGAGTGGACTCACGACGCTGCTGCTAGATGTGACTCTGCTGAATTATCGTATTTCATCCGGACATGCCGATAATGGTGACAGCAGTATTCAATTTGAACATTTGGCAGAGACATCACTTGAGCTGAGATTTAGAAGTCCCATGTTAGATTGGCCCCAAATCAGACTGGTAAGTGGTGAACGAGGCGCTGTTTTGACGTTGCATTTTCGAGAATTCATGAGGCAGAAGCGGTAACAATATCCACTCCCCCAATTTGATTGTGAGGAAACACCCATTGCTTGGGAACAGAATAGTAACCTGAATATCAGAATTTTCAGTTGGCTACTTTGCTGGCGATGAAAGTCGGGCGCATGTTGGCGTGCGGAAAGGGGTATAGGAATGACTTTGAAGACGGATAAGTTCAGCAACCTTGTCATTCACTTCTGATATAACTCTTTTTCTGCTGAGTTCAGCCCCTTCGTGCTACAAAAGGCACAGCAGCTTTCCAGAGCAGATTACTGTATTTATCCTCAGAGACAGCTGTGCTCCACAATAAAAAAGACATACTGGTGATCATGACTGTCACCGAAAACCCTTGTGAATCATGTCATACCGATTTTGCAATAACAAGGCGAAGACTCAGTATGAAACGCCTACGTTTGGAAGCTCGAAAGTATGTCAAATGGATCGACGGGTTGTGGAGGTCCCAAGTGAGCTTTTTCGTTAGTGGAAATTACTCTTAGTTATTACTTCAGTAGAACAAATGTGCAGTTCGATGCGATATTAGCCAGTAAGTGGAATCCACAATCGATTTAAGACAACGAATCAAGAGTGATTAAAGCCCAATATCTGCTAAAAAACTATCGATATCATGATTCTGTGGACTATCTCCATCTCCGTTCTGTGAGCTATCTCCACCTCTCATAGCGGCAGCAGCACCTCCAACAGCACCTGCTGCAGCTTGCCAGGACATCGGAATAACACCAGTTGCCCCAACGGCCTGCAAGACAGAGAAGGCACCGCTAGTGGCACCTCCATAAATCCAAGACTGAGCGCCAGCAGCGATTGATCCTGAAGATAACCATCGTAAGTCCAGTCACCCGGTTTAATCATAACCTAGATAATCACCGCTAACTACACCAGCAGAGGTGAAACCTACTGCTCCAAGGAGTGGGGGTCCGATAAAAGGAAGTGCAATTGCGCTCGCGGCTGCTACGGCCACTGTGGGTAATATAGCTAGACAATCATTAGTATTGGTTGTCTCATCAGACTTGGCGATATTGACCTGTATATCCTGGTCCTTTATGACTTCTCAGAAACAAATCATAACCAGTTACTTTCACAAATTGCTTACCGCACAAGTGGAAAAACCAACGTTTGAAATCACCCCATTCCCAAAACCTCATATTCTCCAACTGATAGGAAACATTCTCCCTGAGTAACTTCAAGAGTCGATGCTTAAATCCGTTTTCCCCCTCCTCAGGGGTGGCAGGGATCCACGCAAGGATTGCATTGGCCCATTGGGGTTGGGAGATATTGTGCATTGCAGCACGCATATTGACGTCGTCCAGCCATGACGTTAACTCCTTTTTTCCAGCCAAATGTCCTGGGAATGGCGCAGGATGTTCTGGAGGCGATGTGTGCCATTCTCTCAAAATCTCTAGTAGATCAGTATGTGAGTGAACTTGGGTCATAGTAGACAATTGTTAAGATTTGAATTGCAAAACCCGCTTGCTGAGTCTGAATGGTCTCCATATTTTCTCATGACTTTCAGCTCGGCGCTTCGTGTCTATATCCTCACACGGTGCACATTCTGATGTCAAGTCACCGCTTGAATTGAGATGTCAAGTGACCTGTCAGTATTGTCTAGACTTGTCATGCAGTCACACTCTGCTATGCCGCCACCCCACCAGGTTGTCTGTAGCTGCACTAATTGCCGTTGTCACACCTTTATACATGGAAAACTGGTGTCACTCAATACTCGCACAGCACATCTACCAAGAGGTGTGGTAATACTATTACATATCAGGTTGTCATCAAACTATTTATTCTTCATTGCAGTCCCGAGATGAAGTCTCCTTACCCACAATTGACAAAAAGCCACAGATTGCGGATCAGGAAGGAAGAGAGGGTACCAGAGTGGCGATCAATAGGATAGGAGCTGGTGATCATAGTGTAGATTATCCAGGTGGGTTTTTCATCACTAAAGCTATTTGCTAGGGTATCGAACAACACACTCATCCCTTTCTATATTTATCTGTATCTTTGCTATTTGGCTGCATCTTACATGCGGAGTAAGCTGGAATACAAATGCTCGAGTTCTCAAGTTTATTGATATCATCTTGGATGTAACACAGCTACTGATACACCATCCCACCCATTGGATTCCTCACCTCCGATAGCTTCTAATCATTCTAATCACTCGTTTTTGCTTCCACATGACATTCATACAACTATAAGAGCCTTGTCTACTGAACCTCAAATTACATGATATATATGCTGTCCTAAATGCTTTTGCTGTTACTCACTTGAGGAGCTTGCTGAAGCTCGTACTTGGTGTGAGACTCTCTGAAGCAAGCCATAAGCACCAGCCCCCAGATACTGGAGTGTTTGGGTTACACTGCGCCTATGATTGTGTCATACTCGTTGGGAGGAAGATCATAAATCCTCCCTCGCGGTCATAGGTGGCGTCTGGGGCAAGACCAAACGCAATCAATCTTTTGATTTCTTCAAGAGATTCAACACCAACAATGAATAGCATTACGTGAATGTCATCCCAGTCAATAAGGGTCTTGATTCAATAAGTTTTTGGATTGATGAGTATGTTGCGAAAGGTATAGTCATAGTTGACCAGGCGGGGCTGTGCATATGAAGGATTTTCTTCTACCACACGGAGTGCACTTCCAGCATATGCACGCACTTGTGCAGCAGCTGTCAAAAACGTTGTTAGTCACACTCTTCGTCGTCATCGAGAAAGAGTATCTCACAGTTTACAAGTGAACCTCGATCACATAAACTGAGCTTATTGTGGTGTGACCACAGCTATAGCCAGATGTCGGAAAGAGATACTGAAGAAGCCATAAACAGTTCTGGCGGCATTGATGGTGTTAACATATGCACCATGTAGCTCCTCGGATCAGAAAGTGCAGAGTCAATTGGGAGACCATCTCTTTGGCAAAACCACACCTCGTTTCAACCAAAAAACTTGGGAGCTGGGTCACATATGGCTCACCAAACTACAACTAGAATAATTGCCAAAAAGTCAAACAGCGATTTCCTTGTTCTTTGTAATAGTGAAAGGAATGTTGTAGAGAAGCGAGAGGTGCGAGTACCCATTGATCGTATCCGCCAAGGCTAGCGTTCATCCGGCTGGTGTAACGGGAAATGAATTGCTTGATCGCCTCAGATTGGTCTCAGATCTGAAAGAGTGTGACTGTGTGACAAGTCTAGATGACTTGACACGTGAGGTAACATGATACTGACACAGGTCACTTGACATCCCAATTCAAGCGGCGGCATCAGAATGTGCGCCTTGTCTATTCCATGGGCTGAGTTGTTCTTGACAGGTGTCCATCAATAAACTATCTTTAGTATTTGGAACAACCATAAAATTATGCTGCTGTCATGTAGTTTCAACTGTCGAAAATCCAATATCACACCAATTTCTCATATCTTCACCATACTGAATGGTCAGCCATAATAATCTAATTTTATCTATTAGCGCCTGAACAAAGCTACTGGTGATGGAACCCACCCAAAACCTGTCCAAGCCAGTAATGCCGAGAACATACTGGTCATAAAGATGCCGTACGCATCGATCATTGGCATGATGCCTGCAACAGCAAAAGACAACATCACTGATCGTGCCGCACTAAATCATGTGAGCATTTATTCAATGTTCTCGGGCGGCAGAACTTACTCAATGGCTGCTAGAGCTTCGGTGCTGCGGGAATGCAATACATCGACAACATATGCAGTTGAAGGGCTGAGGACAAGCTCCAGCTGTTGTACAAAATCAGCAAATCGAAGTATCATGAAGCAAGTCCCGTACACCTAGCCCATTCAAAAAGAAACAAATGAAGACAAAAACCTGGCTTACAGGTCCCTCGACGTACTCGATTAGAAGACCAGAGAATATCATGGATAGTGGGACTAAGAAAAGGGCACCAACAATCGTACCCCGGAGTCGATCTTCTGGGCACCAGTCTCCTGTGGCCTTTCTACGGCGGATTACAATATAGTCCGACAAACATCCTGACGTAAATGCACCGACTGACTAGGATAAGAAAGGATAATTTGGGTGGAGATCAGTTACTTACACGTTTCCCCAATTCCTCCGGGAATCGCACAAAGTCCAAGAATTGCATTATTGTTTATGTTATACCTGGTACCCTGATTCACTGGTTTGGTATGTGGTATCTTGGAAAATGGTATGACCTACAATTGTATAGGCGATCGGTACCAATATAACTAGTTTACAATAAGTATCATGATACCACAATCACTTCATGAAGATGCTCACCGAATACCGACACCAGAACTGTGAAACTTGAAAGCATCTGTAGATGCGTACGGGGTCAGAAAAACGACAAAATCCCGTCGACGTTCACAAACCACAGCTACGATGTTTGGTGCCTTAAGCAACCCTAGCGGTGACAACGGATTGACAGCATATTTTCTCCACCTGACTTGTCCCTGTTCTTCCTTCTGACGTAATTTGTCAATCCCCCGAGTACCGTAGTGGCTTGTTTCAGGGAGAAAGGCCCAAGTGATCCCGAATGCAGTGAGACCAAAAAGGCCTACAAAAAGCTGCATGAGTCTCCATGATGCGTACTGCGCAGCTAAACCTAGGATCAGATTGAATACATTTCTGAATTTGGTAGAGAAGGAATAATATGTATTTACCGCCAGCTACGGGTGCCAAGGAAGGTCCTACTAAGACAGCCTGTCCATAAGAATAGGTAATAAATAAAACAAAATTGAACAGGCAAGTAGGTAGCTTACAGCGAGGAAGATGCCGATCGCTGTTCCTCTCTCCTCTAGTTTGTATATGTCTCCAATTACTCCCGCACCTATTGAAAAACCAGAAGATGCACCAGCGGCTTGAATTACGCGAAAGAAAAAAAGCTGAAAAACTGAACAAGATGCGCTAACACCGAATGATCCAATAATAAGGAGAGGAAGTGCAAAAAGATATACAGGACGACGTCCATCTACAAAAAGCAAAAATGAACACCAGAAATTAGAATAACTGATTGACTTACAGAATGTAGAACACGATGCGACGATCAGCGCACCAACGGACGCAGAGAACATTGAAATGCTGACAGTCAATCTGCAGTGACAATCAACATCACGTTAATCTTCAGCACAGACTGAGGAGATCTCGGACCCTATGATTTGTGGAGTAGAGTTGAAGTCGCTGACCATTTGAGGGATTGAGGGGTATATCGTCGCAGATACGAAGACTTAGAGAGACTAATTATCAGGAGAAATGCTATCGACATTGGAATGCATATGTGGCATCAACCCGCACCAGGATACGATCGCCAATAAAATCCTCTTTTGACGAGGATTGAATCGTTCATATGCAAGATCATGCTCTTTTATTTTTCCGCACTCGTGACCATTATCATACAGCAATGGCGTTTCCTCGCAGAGCGGCATTATGGGGTTAATGCTTATTGTGGCGCGAGAAGTCGAAATCTGGTGTTGAAATGGATGAGAGTAGAGAATGGATTGAGAGCAGGCGACTAATGTTTCCTCTAACACCTCAGCCTATAAGAGACACGTATATATAATGTTTTCAAATTACGCTTTACGGCAAGCACTGGTCGCTGCAACATATGCCAGATGGGGAACGTCATAAATAGAACAACGTAATCCCATTAGAGTGCTGATAATCATGGGACTTCCCGTAGGAATTCGGAGTGTAGCGCAACTCTATTCTATGATCTGAGGAAATTTGGAACAAATGTGATTCCCGTAACAATAATGTTTCTCTCTCCCCACAACACGTTTTCAACTTTCTCCTCAGCCATAGCATCTCCAAGGGAGTCTTACCCCACCTTCTATCCTTTTCGCGTCTTTCGGACTCTATCTGAAAAATAACAATGAGGCTTATCCGGATATCCTATTGTCGACAAATTTTCTGATCAATTCTTGTTTTATCCAGGAATGATAAAGAAATTGAGCGTCACCTAAATAGGCTTGATCGCCTTTGCCAAAATGCCTCATCGAATCCGAATAACGTCCTACTCGTTAGTGTCAAGCCCCACCCCAAAGCCATTTCGGTAGCGTACGCTCGGAAATCAGGCTACTAAGTCAGTAAAGCAACGGTTCTAAATGTTAACCACATTGCTATGACTGCTGATCCACTACCAGCAGCAAAAAAGCGATAGATCCATCTCACACTTTGGTAAAGGCGCATTGTTAATCATCGCCTCTCATTTGAGGTCATATTTTAACAAGAATCTATCGAATTTTGAGATTGCCCTAGCAAATTCAGATGGTCTTCACATACCAAAGTGGATAAAGACGCTAGAAATACATCAGTCCTTCAAAACCAGAACCCGCTCACTTCTCTCAATGCGCTCAGGGATAAGTCCCGAGGGTCATGTAGTGACCAATGTGTTGAAGGGGACTGGTACAGTACCGTGATGTAGAATGGAGATTGTGACGTGTGTGACGTGTGTGACGTGTTTTAGTTCATTTTCACTGCCCGGGTACTCCTTACCATTATGGTTAAATATGTTGAGAAAAGTTCCAAGGAACAATATTCTAGTAGCAAGCTACTAGACACCATTAATAGATAGAAACTCCTGGGTAGATAAATCAATTACCATATTATGGGAGAATTATAATTATGATATCTCATTGTCGTTAGTGAATGTAAATATCTTCAAAAAATGTTTTGGGCAACATGTTGTACTTTGACAAGGATAGAATATTAGCAGCTTCGGTGTCTTGACGGAAACTTGAGCCAAAGCTGGAGATACTGCTCCAGAAAATCAAAAAGCAGCCATACATTGTAAATTTAAACCGATGCAGACATTAACATCCACTATCATGATTTATAAGCCAAATCAGACTTGATCATATTGGCAGCCTTTTCCGCAATCACGTAAACAGGGACTTGCAGATGACCAGCAGGGATGGATGGCTACAAATATCAAACCAGACCAAATCAATAACCTCTTTGCGGACAAGGAAAAAACCTACCATGATCGATGCATCAACAATTCTCAGGCCTCGGATCCCTTTTACACGGAGATCAGGGTTGACAACACCATATTGTGCATCGCTCGCGGACATCGCACACGTCCCGGACGCATGCGACGAGGAAATTGCGTTTTCACGAAGGTATGTATCCAACTCTTCGTCGGAAGTTGCTTTTGGAGGAGGCTGACGACGTGCGACAACATAATCTTTCCATGCGGGCGCTGAAAAGAAGCGTTGGGACGCTCGTACACTTTCGCGGTAGGTGAAAATGTCAAATTCAGAGGCAAGAAGGTTTGGATCGATCTGTGGGGGATCAAAAGGATTCGCGCTAGATACAGTAACGGATCCGCCTGAGAAGAATTATAACTGGTGTTGAATACCTACATAAAATTCAAACTTACGTGAAGTTGGAGTGAGGAAAGTAATCCCCATGCTGACGAATGTGCCGTCTACAGTCTGTTCTAGCCCTCTACTGTGCTATGGGGCAGTCAAGATCTGGTTCTACAACAAAGTAATGACGTTTCTCACAAGAGGTGTCAGCTCCATATGGGGAGTGTTTGGGCCAGCAGCAGGATCCATGGTAGTTTGGAAGATAGAGGAGTCATTAGGTAGCCGAAGGAAAGCAACGTGATTGGAAGCAGTAGGACTCATTGAGTACGGACCGGTGTGATTATGTCTCCATTCTTCCAAAGCAACGGTTGCGTTCATTCTGCAACAAAAATGTCAGGAAGATCTTCCCAGCAAGCAGATCACGTACGGAGGAACAGTAGAGTTGACCGTCCAAACTACAGTTACGTAAGGATGATCTGTCATATTTTTACCAACACTTGGTAAAAAGTGTAAGGGTGTTATTCCGACATTCTGTAGTTCGATTTCGTCACCAATCCCTGAATGTAGGAGAATCTGCGGGGTGTTGAGAGCTCCCGCGGAGAGTATGACTTCTTTGTTAGCTGTCAGCTGCAGAAGAGACTCATCTAACGAGACTATTAAAACACATGAAATGAGACAAGAAACCATTAATTCTTACCAGTACTTTTGCCTAGTTCTATGGTTCTGAAATCCCTGGCATTGCCGGAGGTTTGGAGGATCCGTGCCACCTTGGTATTAGTGAGAACATCAAGATTCCCACGATTGAGATACTGAGGAGCCAGATATGCAGTCGCAGCACTGCTCCTCACGCCTTGGTCTATACTCCCTTGATACCAGGCTGAATTACCAGAAATTTGAGAGTGCAGTCCTGAAAAGGTTCAAAGAACTAACCTAGACCCACGGGACGACCAGAGTTATAGTCATTGATGAAAGGAAATTCGGTGAGCTCCTTGCTCGTTTGAAGAACACGAGAGTCAATCTCTGTTGGAAACCCAGCAGTTGATACGCCGACCATCCCATGAAAACCGTGGATGGTAGGGTCAAACTCCCCCGTTTGATTGTGTTGATCGGCAGGTTCTGCCCAGCGCTCGTTCTTTCCTGACAGTCAGATTTTTACCACGATAGAACAAGATAGAGTACCTTCAACATCAGAGGTAGGACGTTATTCCAAGACCAGCTTTGGTCGTTGGATATACGGGCCCAGCGGTCCCAGTCCTCGGAGGATCCTCGAGACCAGAACATAGAGTCTGTTTGAGCATGAGATGATGATGACAAGGAGGAGCACGGCTCTCACTGTGTGCACTGCATCCGCCAAGAATAAGACCTCTTGGGTACTGTAATGTCCGCTGACCCGTTGTCTGTTGGGGAATGGTCGTATAATTCCAATCGTACATGCCCGAAAACATTTCAAGCATGAGTCCGGGTGCTTCAGACACTTCAACACCTTCATAACTGGAACGAAGTGAAAACTTGTTACATTGTCATCCTTTTTCTGACTTACGATGGGCCTGCTTCTATGAGTAGCACCTTAAGTTGAGGTATCTCAGAGAGTCGATTTGCCACCACAAGACCAGCAGTCCCACCTGTAAGCGGCGGATTAGGCTAAGAATCAAAACTTGCAAAAAGAAGAGGTACCGCCTACGATAATGAAGTCATAATCGGATGGTGACTGGAGCTCTGTTATATCAGAGAAAATCTTGCTCAGAGCTGCCGGAAACACGAAAAGCAGAGACAATATGAGAAATTGAGACCGAAACATGTTCAACACTCACACGATTGTGGATGGGCACTTTTCAGCGGTTTGACAGCTCCGTGCGACTGACAGCGTTGTCATATGTACATCACGTCACATCCACGCTGAAACGAAATACCAAGGGTAATTCTAGGAAAGCATAGTGGCTACCCTTACCTCAACCCCTCTCTTGGAGGCCAGATGTAAGCTAATTACTCTTGGGTCCACAAAAATATTTCATGTGAGAAACACGGTGGGAAGTCATGTGATAGTCTCCGTTCTGTATATATCAGCAAGGTGCCATATTTGTCTTCCTTCATCCGTGTGACTCAAGTGTTGGCCACTACCCTCGACGACGACTCAGACTTATCATCTGATTCCATTTATGTCATATCTAATACCTCTACTCACCCAAACAAACCATCGAATCTCGTCGCAGGAGCCGAAAAGAAAGTGCATAGCCTTGGCTCGAAAAGCAGCGCCGACATGTACTCTTTCTCTCACAAGTGTCTCTATTTCTGCACACGGTAGCTCGGAATCTCTGAACCTCGTTCCCTTTCCTTCTTCCCCTGCCGTCATTCCCTTCCCTTCATCGCCTGTACAAGTTCCGACGTCCACACCTCCAACGAAATGTTCCCCCTCGAGCCTTAGTCCTCGTCCACGGCTGCGGTCACAGCCTTCGTTGTTTCGGAGAAAGCGCTCTACTACTAGATTGCTGCAGCCTTGTATACTTCCGTGCTCTTCGCAAGTCGAATCCGAGCCGGATCAACTGTCATCGATACCGCCTCGGAAACGCGCCAGGAAAGCGAGTATCTCGAGCTTGTTGACTTCCTCAGCAACAAAAACAACCTTCAACTCGCCGGGTGTCTCGCGGCGAAAGGAAAATCAATTAAAGAAAGTCAATACAAATTTACGGTTTCTATGTACTGTATACCGCAGTATCGCCTGGTTGCGATTACAGCGGGACTTGAATGAAGCTGCAAAGTCTCTGATGAATCTGCCGAAGTCCATGGATATTGATATTGACCCAATGTGTACCTCCGCGCTTGATGCACAGGAGTCACTCTTACTGAGCCGACTACGGTCCTATCTGCTAAGCAACGGAATGAGTCCACAATGGTTGGATATGACGCCGTTGCAATCTGCACCATTGAACCAGGAGGCCGATCTGGATATGGACATCGATGTTCGAGGACCAAACCTGTCTCCAGACTCGTCTCCTCGATTCCCGGCTCCGTCCCATCTAACCCAGGAGCAGGTCGCTGCGTCCTTATGGTTCCGGTACAGATATCGCTCGAAAGGCAGATCAAGGCCGGTGGTCGTGACTCCTGGTAGAGATGGAGATCATGTCCGGACGCGAAGAAAGTCGCCTTTGGCTGGCTCCGAGGCATCTTGGGTTCTGGGGTATCCATAATTGTTTGGATATCAGAATCCCTAAGGAGAATATCAAATATGCTCTGGGAGTTGGAAATCAAAGGCCAGATTGATCTCTGGTCGAGGGGTAGGCAAAGACTTCGTGGGATCTTATAATTCGGTTTAATCCTGTTGAGGGCATTGTCATTCGTGTTTTTGGCAAGTTCTGCTTGCAAATATCTGATCTCTTTGCTCATCTGCAGTCTCAGGCTCCTGTCTGCTGATAGATACCCTTGTGCAGCTTTCAATTAAGTTCCATCCCCTCGTTCACTTATAAACATTTACACTCCTTAATCTAACTAATTATTGCATGGGCGAACCGGAAATATTGTGCTTCCTTACCATACTAATATATTTCTACGTGCTTTTAGCGCATACTGAGTAAGTGGCAGGTCAGAGCAGAGTTCCGGTTGGAAATTTTAAGTATATTTACTATAGTACAGCAAACCCATGTGTTGTGAAATCATTACTTTCATAACAGCTTCATTTACTTTATCATTTTCCTGTCATTCCTTATCAACTGATCATCGGAAGGCATGAGAGTATATAGACCTTATAGAAAAGTGCCACCTTTATACAAATTTCTTAGGGTCACCTAAAGATGTATAGATATTAATGTACTCTGTTGTTGAAATATACTTAGAATCTCCTGGAGCTATTACTTTGGATGTTGAGCCCAACCTCTTGCATGGCCTGAATACTTTGGTGGGCCCTAGTTCCACGATGGGAAAGGTTTCCAGCATCACTGGGCCTGTACATCTGGGATTCTGATCTTGGACTCCACAACGCATCGGCATGTGCAGGGTCTATTGGGGTCTGTATGCTCTTTTATGTCCTCAATCAACGTGGCTCTCCAAAGCGCAGTCCTGCTGTCTTGGGTGCGGCAACCCCGTGCTCACATCAAGGACAGAACCACGATGCTGTTTTCCAGCATCAAATCAAAATTGAACACGAGGTTGCCTCGTGGCCACCCCTGTCACGGAAAACTGAGAGGGCTGTGTATGGTATCGATGACATAAGCTGAGGACGTTCACTGGACGTTCACTGGACTCTACCTACAGCTGCTGCTATGCTTTCAGATTGTTTCTCAATATGTACGTCCTTATAATAATGTTCATACCTAAATTGACAGTCTCCAGAGTAACCTCCATGGCTCACCAAGATACCATGATCTTTGCTACCGCGTCTCATGAGCCTTCTCCATCCGGCCAATATCCCAGTGAAATATTTTCTCCATACTATCTTACAACTACGAACATTCATTCTTTACTACTAAATTTACCTCAGAAGAATTTTCAACAATATCCTGAACATTCTTATCAGAATCGAGAGTTGATCCATCACGGTGAAACGGCCAGCACTTGTCCTCCACAACTTCCAACGGATTTCCAACCTGGAAAACATTCACGCTTTCAGCCTCTGTCTGACGTGGAATCCTCGTGTCGGCATTTCCTTTATCCAAATCCTGCACCGTGCTATTTCGGTGGGACTCTAGACTCACCGTTGGTCTTGACTCACTCGTTCCTTAATTCCGAAACACCTCTTTCTCCGCCATTGACTCTTCCAAAATCCATAATGTCTTTGCCAATCAATGAAGGCGAGATTGAAGGCTGTTTTTCGCCGCCTCTTAGCCGGACACATGACCCACCTGATCAGGAAGACATATCTAATTCCCCCCCGCTACTCCTTGATGTTTTCACCCCGAGCAGCCAAAGTAGCTTCAGTACTTTAAATTCTCCACCTTCCCTGTCGCCTATCTTTTCCTCATTAAACGAGTGGCTTTCGCTTTCTCCTCCTCGTCTTCCGTCTTCTGGATTTGAATCGCTTAATGAGAAGCTCGGTGATAGCTTGTCGTCCTTGTTCGATAATCCTGACTGCCACTATCTCAATGATGGGGGTTCGGTTATGACTGGACTCACTTCGCTACATGATTTTCCTGCACCACCCCTTTTGAACTTTCATCGGTTGGATGGCTCCAATACTCGTCCCATAATTAATGATCCTCTCATTTCGACTACCATTTGTAATTCTCCAATTTCCCATGATCAAGTGGGCTTAGATCCGATTGAACTAGGGGATGAACCTTCTTATGAACCTTCTTATGACATCCCTGGTTCTGGGCCACTGTCACCTATAGAACGGCCCCACGAGACAGAGCAAACAGCAGATCAGTTAGGAGACCAGTACTCTGGTTCTACTGTGTTTCACCCAACATATTCTCCTTCCGTCCGCAATAGCAGTCTACCGGAGTTGGATGATCTTGGTGATACGGATATTGATTTCCCGAGCTCCTTGGTCAATTTAGCTCCGCCACCCTCGCCCTCCCGTCGTGGTTCTTTTGCTGATCTTCCTGATGATGATCTTGATGTACCATTGACCTTGTCTAAAACAACGCAAGAAACGTTTGATGATACTCTTGTACTCTCACCTCCTGAGTCCCCAGGGTTGACCTTACAATCATTGCCGGGTGCAGATACAGACGAGAGTCTAATTCCTGTTGAGTTGGCGTCGCCTGGTCGAAATTCCGCTCGTCTGCCTCATCTTCAGCCTCATCTTCTGATTGTAGAAGATGGCTCAATACTTCATCCTAGTCAAAGACCACTGAGCCCAGAACCATGCGATTTGTTGGATGCAAATATGCTGGATTCACAGATAGGTGGAGATGACCAGTTAAGAAGAATGTATGGTGTGATGAAACGAACAAAAGAGCGGGAGGGCGCAGCGAAGTCAATGGAGAGCATTCTGGAAGAAGAGGAGCGAGTCATCAGGAGTTTATCCAGAGGTAACAACAGGGATGTAAATGAGGCATGGAATAAGCTCATGATTGCTAGGCGGAAGTCGAGGCGGCTGAGGGAGAAGGTTCGAGAAACCGCCACATTGTTGCGTCTGAAGCTTGCCGAAAAGGGCTGGAAAACAGAAAAAGATGGATTTGGCAAGTCCATCCTCGTCCCGATAACCCCCTCGCTGAATATTGAAGACGCAACGGGAGTTGATTCACCAAAGGGACCAACACAGAAGAGGCTACGAATAACCAATCCGCAACAGTTACTAGTGAAGATGTTGATGGATCGGCAAGAGTCCCAATTTAGTCCAAGTGGACGGGCTGCTTCTCCATCGCGCGGAACGATCTCGTCTTTGAGCCGAACATCGATCTCTGCTACCGACCTGGACATGGACGATTGAACAATATCTGATATTGTAGATATACCGGACGTTAATCTCGACATGAATCTGAAGGTTGAGGGTTTCTGATACACACTTTCCTATCTTTGAGACCTCCATTAAAATAGCTATTCAGGTCTGATGTTGAGTCTATTTGTCCATAAAGTGCTGGATTTCATCTGACCATTGAATCTTGTATTATTATACATGTTTTCAACTCTTGTTTTGCTTGTTGCTTACCCCTTCACTCTACAAACCATCAGAGCTGCCATATCTAGGCTGCATGAATCCATTCACTTGTCCGCTGTCATTCAGCGGCGACTCGAATGCGATTAGTTATCAATGAAACCAGCTTGCAACGAGTTTTGCTATTTAGTGTTTCTTCATTCCACTATTTTTTGTATCAAACTAAGAGGTATGATTTCGACTTGAGTCCGCTACCAACTTGTTGGTCTCCTTGATTACCTGATTGAAACATCTGCAGTATATCAGTCCTCTTGGATTCAAAACTACTTCTAATTCTGAAATTATTTACCACCCGCTGCCGCTTATGATTTCTTCGTTACCCATCATCTTCACCGAGAACTTGAGCCCTATGAATAAAAGTCACGTGAAGGCAATCTACGTTCGCGCACAAGTGTTTTGTTCTCTATTCATGTACTGGACCTTACCATCAACACTCTATGCATTGATATCCTCATTCACATCATTACACCCACCAGGAAAGGCCAACCCTCTGACATTTAACCTACAACATGTTTATATGTCTACACCCTCCAATGGTATTCTCTTTGCCAACATCAGAGATCCTAAACACGTACAGGCCCTTGGGCACCATTCCTTCAAAATAGAAATTCCCTTGACTAGGAGGTTAACCATACCTAGGGCATCTTTGGGTCCCTTCCAAACAGCCCGTGAACATTCAAGGGTATATGGTGAGTCTACGGTCTTGGACTGGTTGGAGGATCAAGTAGACGGCCCGGATGTAAGCAGCAAGGATGTGTTGGCAACTCTGGCAAAGATGACCGCGAATGCGTATTTACAAGTAGCAGATCAAGATTGGTATGATCTCTCCCACCAGTGGAACCAGGTACGCAGCTGCTGCTTACTGATCTCCTCTTTCCTAGTTTGATGCTTCACCCAGTCTTTCCCATTCGGTTGGAATCCCTCCGACGACGGTTTTCGTGGCCATGTCTTCGTGTCTGAAGATAACTCAACTGTTGTCCTTTCGGTGAAGGGTACATCTGGACCATGGGTAGCGGGGGGTGGAGGACCCACTGTAAAGAAGGACAAGCTTAATGATAACTTGTTGTTCTCGTGTTGCTGCGCGCGGGTGGGCCCGACATGGAGTACAGTTTGCGATTGCTATGATGGTCATTACCGCTGCGAGGAAAGTTGTGTTCAGACAGCACTGCAAACAGAGAGTTTATTCTATCATGTCGGAATTGTTTGTTTTTCCATCATTTTTGAGGTCGCTACTTGACATCTATTTCACAGAACCTTTACAATAATGTCACTTTCATGTATCCTGAAGCTAACATCTGGATCGTAGGTGTGCCAGTACCACCATCCTGGTCAAGGGCCTTTTCGAAACTTACTGTACAGGACACTCCCTGGGAGGAGCCCTGGCCTCATTGATAGGCCTGACGTTCGGGGCACCGACTGTCGCTTTTGAAGCGCCGGGAGAAGCAATGGCAGCTCGAAGACTGCACCTCCCGTTCCCAGTGAGTTGAAAAGGTCTGTAATTAAGGTGATCGGTGATTTATCTCTCAAATGTCTAGCCATCCCTTCAGCACATAACACACGTATATCATACCGCTGATGTAGGCCCAATCTCCATTGTTACCTGTTTTTTCTCATGCGTTGTGGTAGCCAATTGCAATGGGTACTTGTAATGGGGTCAGCTCCTGGTGCGCGTTGGCTGGATATGCGATGGAATCCAGGTGCCATCTAGGAGAAGTGATACGTTATGATACTGTCGGTCAATTGAAATGGGGAGTCTCCCTGTCGAACCATCCCATCAGAGTGATTATAGACTCGATTCTTGGCGTTGATTGGGGGGAAGGTGATGCTGTACCGAAGCCTCGAAAAGCTGCTGAACTTGAGGGTGAAGATGGTGTTTGTGTCGTAAGTCGCGACATTCCTTCAACCTTTGAGAGCCTCTAACTGATTTAACGTTCCAAGGATTGTTTCAACTGGGAGTTTGGAGAGTACAAAAACACAACCAAGGGTAGATGGAAGTGGTGATGTCAGATCACAGTGCCATGGCCTAGCCACAACTATCATTTTTGAGCTTCTGGTGAGTCATTCTAAGCATGTCAGGAACATTATTTAAGCATCATTTGAAGACCATTTGGGGCTCGGCCATGTTGGAAATTGATATCAATCTCGTTCATTGTTCTAAATTATATCAATGTTCTGCTTGTTATCGCCTGATGAATAATAATCGCAGACAACGAGGTATATCCCCCCTTGTTTTCCTCATGGCCTGCTTGAATACCATTCCACTGAACCGCAAACAGAACAAAGGACAAGCTATCAAAGATCTGCGGAGGAAGTTTTTCAGTCTTAAAGAATATTTGCGCACGCGTGGAGCGAACATTGCTTTTGTTCTTGGACATGCGTACATTTCTATATCCTGCGTCATAGATCGCAGAAAATATCCATTGTTCCTTTTTAAGGACCCTTCCGTCCGAGGATTTAAAGTGTTTGAAGCAACGCAATTTCTCTTCAAACAATCGGTCTCACTGTTCATGTGGGTTGATTGCTTTTGAAATATTACTTGATACTCATCTCGCTTTAGATGGAATACCAACCCCTCATGACTCAACTCCCTGCTGAGCTACTCGAAGAAATCTGTCGTATTAATGCTGATTGCGAATTGGACAAGCGAATCGGATGTTGCAGGCAAGATCATCGAATTTATCATGACATCCTGCCTGCTCCCCTCCAAGATACCGTGAATGCTTCTCAGGTTTGTAAGACCTGGCGTTACGCCCTCATCCAATGTCCTTCGCTTTGGCAACACTTCATTGATCCATCTCATCCTCGTGTGGAGTGGAGACAACTCATGTTAGAGCGATCGAAGCCTCTCGGGATCACTTACAGCCTACTCACTCTCGGTTGGGTCGACGAAACGGAGTTCGAGATGGAAATATGTCATGCTGATCTGCTGATCTCGTATTCGGTAGCCTTGAAAATGAATTGCGATATTTGGAAGCGCGAGCACCTTGTTCCAAAAAGATGGTCTAAACTCGAGTATCTTTGCATCGCTCATCTTTTTTATGAATTGGATTCAGATCAGCAGGCCGATAATGTCCAGGCACAAATGCTTCTTGAGCGTATGCAAATGCCAGATGATTTTCCTTCTGCCGAGTCGACCCCTCTCTTGAAAAAGCTCCATCTTCATACCTGTTTTTTGAAAAGTCCCCCTCAACTCCTGGGACTTACAAGTCTCACAGAACTCCGGGTTATTAGAGCCTTGGATATCCTATCTGGTCTCCATCAAGGTGACTTGAGGTTATTGTTGCATTACCTCATTTACGACGGCTCTCTCTTATTCACTCGATCGCGAGATATGAGCGCTCGGGAGTTGATCATGGCGATAAGGTTTATCCCTTGCATCTCGAAGAATTCTACTTGAAGGACTGTGAAAGAACCGTCTCTTATTTCTTCAGACATCTTGATATCAAAATAACCCAGATTTTTCATCTATTTGTTTACCCATCGACCAATTCGATTGACAGCGTTCAAGAAATTAGACACATACTAACTCATATCTCACCTATTATCCAGTACCCTCTCATTGTCAACCAGCTATTCCGTCAAAACTCAATTCTTTCCATCAAGGAGAATTCTGTCGGATGTTATGGATTTCGTGAATTATTACCGGAAGGTATAATACCCCGACCCCCGAGAGACATTCAGCCAGAAGAAACATTTTTTGAGGCCCTATGTTGAAATCGTATTCGGTTACCCAGCGTTCATGGACCCGCCGATCCCAGATTTCTTTTCTGTTTTCCAGAGCAAACGAGTTATTCCTATGTTCCGACCTGTGTTTCACCGAGTCACGAGCCTTGTTCTCGACCATTGCATTGACCAACTGATGTATGATAACGTGGATCTTCTAAGCGAAATATTGTGGAGGAGTAGCCATCGTTTGCTTGGCTTGTCAGGCGTTGATTTACAGACTTGGCCTGTCATTTATCAAAACATGTTGCTGTCCAATGACTCAGGGTCTACGCTTCCAACATACAACGTTCATGTACCTTTTTTGCGGGTTCTCACTAACCTGGATTTCATCGAGCAGTCTTTGCCCTCGGATCATCCATTGGTCATCCAGCTGCTCGAGTTTGACATAATCAGGTATCGTCGAGGAGCTCCTTCACTGATCCTCAGTGGCCTTAGGGTGGAAGGTTAAAGGCGCGATGGCACTTTCAGTGAACCCAGATGATATAGAGATATGGATCAGTAGATAAAGAAGATACCTTGGGAAGCAGTAGCTGAAGTAGACATCTCAAGGGCGATGACACTAGCGAGTTTTCGAATTAGTATAAACGATAGCCTTGATTGATAGACATTGTTGAATACTTTACAATAGCCTCCCTCCCGAATTACACTCCTACCATCTGTTCCCTTACTCATCAAACAATGTGACCCTGAAATCCTCGAACTTGACTTCAAGCTCCTCCGTCTCTCTGCCAGATCCACTGGGAACCTTTGGCCGAGCTGCGTAGAGACCGACAAGGAGAACTTGTGGTGCATAATCTCCACCCTCAATATCATGTCTGAACCACCAGGTCAGTTCCCGAATACCCAGCTTATTTCCTGTTGCAGGGTCAATCAAATAAATCCACAAGCTGGATGTCTTCTGTCCCTTTTCATCGACCTCTCGTTCAGCCTGAATCGTGACTTTGCCGTTCACCGCACCAGGGACGAGAGACCAATCACCCCATCTGCTGGCAGCGACTGTGCCGACTTGGGGCATTCCAAAAGCGAACTCCACGCCCGTCTTGACAAACTTCTTAGTTTCCTCATCAGGAATAAAGAGAACTAGACCTCCTTGATCGTACAGCGTGTTCCAATCAGCCGAAAGAGTTACGCGAGCGGTGTGGAAACGTTGAAGATCAATAGGAGCATTGATCAAGAGAGTTGGAGAGTTATCTATATCGACTGTGGGTGGTTTACGCCAGAGATCTGTTCCAGGCTCTGCACGGATGATGTGTTCTTGGGGGTAATCGAGAGTTGTGGGCAGAGGAATAGGAGGAGCTTGACAGATTGCTAGAGCAGATGAGCCATAATGCAGTACAAGTTTGGGGACACCAGGTGACACTGTGAATTATGGTAAAATTCATCAGGAAAGGAGTGTATCGACTTACTTGCTGTAGACAAACAGTAGATACTACTCTAGGAAAGATATGCCTCGATTGTTTCGTGTTTGTTTGAGGACATCTCTCCGAGGTTACTCCGGGGAATGATTCTTGTCGAATAAGTTGCTCAGGAGACATCGTAGGTTGCAACTACCAGGCTAGCAAATCAAATTCTCCGACAACGTTGTCGTATCCTTAATCGACCACCTTACAGTTCGATTCTTGGGGGAGGGCACTACACAGAGAGACAAAAGTTTTGATACTCAAGCTTCTTTGAACAAATCGACTCGCCTTCCGACGGCCGACCTAGATATTTTCCAAACAACCCCAGTGTCACCAACCTTCAGGGTGCCATGCTCCCTTGACTCTAAGCTCAGTGATCGATTTGAAGAACCCATCGGACTCTCAAATCAAGTAGCTGCGTCCAGGACCAGTATACAAAAATTTTTAATGAATACTGCCTTCTATATGCCAGACTCCTGAATCTGATGTCATCACGACGACGTTTGCGGCAACTAGCGAATAACGAGAAGTCCTACAGAATTGATCGACCGACAGCATTGGTGGATGAGCTGGATTACTATTCAGGAGTACCTGAATGACTCAAGAACGTGTTGCTGGCAGGTCCTCGGCTCTCCATAAGACCAGGGAAATATCTTTTGACACGGCTCAAATTCATGCATTCAGCCAAATTCGGTCCTGTCAAACTCTTTCTCTGTCTCCGATTGGTGTTACAACCTGCCACGTTGATGGCTGAAGTTGCTGGAATCCTGATTTCTTGTATTATGGAAAAAGCCCTACCAGGCCTGCACTAGCATTAGCCCAGATTTTTCTTGTCGCTCCACCCAGTAAATCATTCATTCGTCATACCTTGCGCTACTAAATAAGAATACCTCGCTTAGGATATTAATCTGAAGTCCACACTTGCCAGAAGCATGAGGCAAGAAGCGAAGTATGACTCACCACTTGGTCACTTGCTGCTTGACCCTTCCCCAGTATACGCATACGTTAATGGATTCAAACTGCTCAAAAGAAAAATACTTGAAAGACATTCCAGAGACTCTTTCAGATATGTGATGTTTCTCGAATGGACGGAGTCCTGGGGTCATAACTTCAATTTCAATTAGAAAACTCGTTACCAATTGCAGGAGTGCCTTTGACATCCACATCCAAAACAGCTGTCCATAAACGAGAGTGCACCTTGGGCCGGAATTCCAGTTAAAAATAATCGTCTTGGGCGTTGAGGGAACTAGTTTTTCCTCAATCGGGATTTCGCATCATAACGTCCAAATCAGAACACATGGACGGCGGCAGACTATATCAAGTACAATTGACATGAGATCAAGCAGCATCAAATATCACTCAAGGGCTTGTCACAATCTTAACGGCTCAGGCTGCCAAGATACCCGATTGTAGGTAGACAGATCCCTTTTACGATCCTGTAGGAAGCAACGACTGTCAAGTCTCTGCTTGAACGTCGGTTGAATTGGGGCCGCAGTACCATCAACCGGCGATGCTATAGACAAATCCGAGGTGGCTGGGCTTGAGTTGCACGCAGTGAATTGCTGTCTGACCAAATGAGACTACCTTCAAATTAGCGTCACGTTTGGCTGGACTGCCCCTTTCAGTTCCTCCTCGGGCATTGCATTAGTTGGGGACATCGGTCCCCCTTCATCGAAGCATTTACCGGTACTGCCACCTTCATGATCACAAATCAAAACTTCTCAGGATGGCGGTGATATGTGGTGTCGTACCGGCTTTTGGTCGAGAGTCCTATTTGAGCACGTTTTCCGAGCAACACAGGAAAGTGCAGGAAGGCTTCCGTCTCCCTGCTCTATTTTGGGACGAAAACTTTGATGTTCGTTACTTGATAAGTCAATGTATTGCCTTCGACCACCTCGGACATTATGAAAACGATTCTCTCAATGCAGTGCTTCATTGGGTGCAGCGCATGACTGTGTCGATGGTCTTATGCAGACAATGTTCTTCGATCACCAGAGTGATGACAACATTACAATCAGAGAGTGTGGTAGTGCAACTTGCTTCATTGTTCAGGATATGATGCAAGTGAACACACTGAGAGGCTGGTAGGTAGGTATAATGGTATGAAAACAAGGACCTCAAACAAAAACCTGGGACCCTTGTTACTCAGCCGTATTTAAATGAAGGTTACTACACAAGACTTTCATTGTAAAATGATGGACAAATGAAAGGGATTCATTCAGAAGCTTATCGAACTTGAATGGATCTTGCGTTTGTCTTTGGAAACAATGATTCTCACTCCCATTCGGGATTGATATCAGTGTCATTTGTTGCTGGCAGTTCCCATAACTTTCATTACTGACAGCGAATCTCTCTTAAATTAGTTATAAGGTGCTTGATCAGGCGACCGGACCGTGTTGAAGGGCTTTAAAAAGGAAATGCCGTTAACCGAAGCTTCTCTAGGGTTTCGGTTGTAAAAAGACATGAGCTGTTCATTCTCACGACCATGGCGGTGTATTCCTTATTATACTATCAAGTGGTGAATCATTGACCTTTCTGGCTGCCCTATAATTGTTGAACCGTTCTAGAAGGCGTAAACGTGCTCGCCCAACTTAGTGTCACAGTGGCGGAGAAAGTCTTGTCAGGGAACCGATGGAACATGGAACTCGGCAAGAAGAAGATAAGGTGGGTTTGATCAAGCCTGGACCTTTTGGGGTAGAGCGGAAAACGGATCGGATAACTGTAGACGAAGATCATGAATGTATAGCTTAGACCGGCCCCATGATGATGTTCTTTTCCTTTGTGTGAACCACTTTTCGGATTATATCATGCAAATACATCCGAGAACGCATCTTCGTGGTTTAGAAGTCATTTTGAGGTGACGCCTTATTCTTTTTGTCCGACTCAATAATGAACAAAAGGATGATGCAAGCAGCGTGACAACCGTATCTGTCAACGAGTCCTGCTAGTACAAGTTTTCTGTGTTTGTGGGTCCTCAAATTTGCTTAGATGAATTCCAGTGCCGGTACGATCCCTTGGCCTTGTGATCTTTCGTCTAGATGATGACAGATATGGCTGCAGATTATTTTCTTCATTCGCAAACAACCATTATTTTCTCAAGTCCCTGTGTTATAGGAACTTGAGGAAGGCATATCTATGTTTTAGATGGGTCGTTTCTTTTTTCATGTGGGATCATTGCGCTTGAGCCTTGATCCCAAGAGATCCACACAGGGGTTTGACGTGGCATCCCATAGAAGCGAGTACTCCTCTAAATTTGTATATAATAGCATGGGATAATCCCCAGAACAAGGTTCCGGACAGGGCCTCTTATAGTTGCTCCCTGCTCTCGGATCTGTTAGGGATTTGATTTTCCCGTACAGTAATGGGAGAGGAAAGCAGATCCGGAAGGTTGACACATGAGTGAGCATAGTGATTTTTTCGTAGTTATGGTTCCCTTCTGCTTTTGTGTGTCAATGAGATGAAAGCTATGACGTAGAGAACGGATATCAGATCCTTGTTTTCTGTCACCAAGCCAAGAAACCCTTTTGGGGTGTGATAGGTAGATTTAGCTTGGTCCTCGTGTTCCTTTATGCCTGAGAAGCGGTGTAGCGATGAAAGGGTTGTTTCTTGAGGAAGTGTGAACATTCTCACACTGACATAGCTTTTGTTGAAGCTCGTTATTACAAGCATCAAGGGCCGGCCGAAGAGAGCGCCGTGCCGCGGACGAGGCCACTATGCGGTGACAAAACATTGTACGATGAGAGCGTGACAGAGTGACAGCACGTGGAGGGCAGATCCCATCTGTGGGCGAGATGGATACATAAGGGCGAGAGAGGTGTGTTATTGCAGAAATGGCAGCGTCTCAGTATGTCCGCAGCTTCACTGCTGTCTACCCGTATTCCCTTCCTCCTCCTGCCCGCCCCCGCTCAGCATCTGTTCGCGGCATTCCCTGCACCGTTCAACAGCCGTCCCCCCCTGCCCTCGCTGCAAGGCAAAAGGATGTCCGCTCCAAAATAGTTGCCGGAATTCTTCTCAATAGAGTTCATGCTGTCGGCAAGCCTATCCGTCGCAGGCCCCCTTGCACAAATCAGCCCAGGCCTTACGTCCCCAGTGGACTCTCCACCTGCATTGCCTGCGACGCTTGATTTCATCCCTGCCTTACCACAAACAAATTATTTTATTCAATGCCGTCTTCCATGTCCTCGCTTTGCACTCAAATCTCTTCTCTGCAACTCTCATCAAATGCTGCAATTGTAAAACAAACAAGATACCACAGTTAATCTCTCAACAACACATTTTTTTTATTGCATGATATTTGGATCCAAATATCTTCTAGACAGCGTTTTCTACTTGATATGTACAGATCACAAAATTACTTCTTCATTCATTCCCTTTTCTGGTGTATGTGTACTTGTACGTACTTGGACTGTGCTTTTAAAAATGAATTCGTTTACCTCGTGGTCTTGACATGACGTAAATACCAGAGTTGGACCTCTAATGAAGTCTCGATCACTCTGGGTCTGAATCGTTCGGAGCGTAACATTATTGACCAACAGCTGGTTGTTCGGCACACTACCCGTTAAGCTAGCCCTCGATCTAGTGTCAGTGATGTATCCCTCAGCATTATAGCGTTCAACATAAAGAAAACCTGCTGCCGAGTGATGGGATCACCTTTGATCGGCACTCCGTGACACAAATTCCGAGGGTTTGTATCCACCCGTGAATAATTATGGCATAGCAAAAACATTCTTCATGGTTCCCCAACTGGCATTTATGAATTAGTTTGTAAACCCTGATCTTAAGTAGTGATGCGACTTCACCCCCATGCGTGATTTCCATGAAATACATGACCCTAAGAGCATGGCGCAGAAGGTATTATGTCAAAACTCCTGGGACTAGATTTCCGCATGTAGAAATAATGGTTCGTGTAACTTGACATAGACCTACCATCAGCTCGGCCAATATCAGCCGTACCTCCGACTAACGAGGTCGGCAACCGGAAAGCACTAGCTTCCTGCTGTTCTGGGTTTCGGGTGGATTTGATAGTGTTTCAGAAATGAAGATCCATTCGCATTCTAGGTTCAGGGGCCAATGGAGCATATCATAGGTCGGCTCATATCTTATACAAGTATAGTGGTGTCAATTTTTGAACCGATCACGCCACTAAGCTCTAAGCGCCACAAAGTCCGTGAGTTTATTAATAGATCATCGTGGGAACGAATACTAGGTGCTCTTGAAGGCAGTGACTGAACCTCGAATGGTAATTTATCGTTAGTCTCCACCGGACACTCAGGTGCTCAAGAGAAATCATTCAACCACTGACCATGTCATTTCCAAAGTCTGTTTGGGAGCAAATGGAGATCGCAATGATACCTTGGGAGACGGTAAGAGTAGATAGCTTACTTCCACGAGTTCTTGCATTTGAAACAAAAAAACACCCGCTTTTATGGAATATGTATCCGATTTTCTATTCATTGTCACAAACTTATTTTATCGAAATTTGATATAAATTATTTGCGTCGGCTTCCCCTTTTTTCACTTTTTCGAGCAAGATTCGGAGTTCTTTGAATTGTTCAACTTTATGTATTTTCTATATATGAACGTTATCGATGAACAGGATAATGGATTTACTGCGAAAGACTCAACTTGATACATGACCACACGACCTGAAGTGCTTGCGACTGCAAAAAACAACGTTTCCGTTACTCCTTCATCTGATTTTCCCATGTTAGTGGAAAGATGGAGTCAAAAAAGAGGGGCAAATTACTAGATTTGTCATAGCATAGTTTGAAGGGCTGTAAACCGTATCCAGTAACTCGGTTGTCTTTATCCTTTCCCTTTTTATCATGAGGAGGTCTCTTGACACTATATTTAGTATGACCTACAGATAAAACATGAGATTTGACGATCTGAGCTATACCCAACCCGACAAAGCATACAATTCTTGGCTTATGTTTTACAATCTTGGATAGAAGGGGGGCCACCGAAGCAAGTTGTTCCACACGTGATAATTCATTGTGCTAAAATGATCGTAAGTAAGTACATCTTAGCTCTGATAAGAACTAACTTGAGAGGTGGATCGATCAACGAGATTCGTCTGATAGTTATCATCAAGGAGTTCATCATTGGACAAGAACGAGTCATGAATAACACACCAAGCCTATTGAGAATCGACTTGGGAGTGTATAGTCCTGTGTAGGTCGTAAACGTTCAGTTACCAAACCTACCCGAGAACACGTTAATGCGCAGGTCGGGGCCAAAAATATATAGGCCAAACCCGATTCATAAAGGCAAGGCCAGAAATGGTTGGTAGGTCCACCGAAATGATGGCCTATCTCCACAGATTTGAGTCCTGGGCTGTGATTAGAGAGTATTTCGGTCTCGGTCTTCAAACATAATCATATAAGCTCACTTAATTCCACAGAATACGACTGCGGAACTGGTCGGTCACCCTCACAATGTACGTCTGAGATAGGGAAGGCATACTATCTAAATCAGGTTCAAAGTAGTCTTGAAGCAATATTGGTTGGTTGCATTTTCCTTTCGAAGAAATTCGTTTTGCGCTGGCACGCGTTTTTGTGGGGAGTGGTAATTCTGAGTGCTTTGATTTGTATGTGGTCTTCTTGAGCGTTGGAGGATCCGGAATTTGGAAGGAGAAGGCTGAAATTGTACGTCTGAATTGTAGATTTGAAGTAGGCACCTCTTCATCCGACATTTTGGCGGAGGATACTTTCAGAGGTAAATCTTTCCCACGCTTTTGAAGGCTCTTGACTTGCCATGGAATCCCACCCAGTGCATCCAGGCCTGGCACACTTGATCCTTAGGAAGAAGTTTGTCATGAGCTGCCACAGCTAAGGCAAATATTTTCTTTTTTCATTTACTTGTAGATTGGAGAAGATAAAAGGACTATCACACATTCCCTTTTACCATCACCATCCCCTGGGGTAAGGTGACCCCCAGGGGTTGTACTCTATTTAACACTTTTCACTAATATTGTCATAATATCACCCATCTACCTTGTCCTTTGGGACAGCATGTGTAAGAATAGAGGTTGGTTGAGACAACTAACTGTAAGGGCAGCTGGAGTGGAGCATCTCTAGGAGAATCCTTAGAGAATAGGACAAGGCTCCTTGTCACAACCTGTGATACTCTTAGTCACCATCAGTAGTTAGCAGTCACTGTAAGGGGACTACACTAAGTTGCACTCCTGACACACTATGTAAGGGTGACCAGAGTAGAGTAACTCCAGGAGAAATCTCAGAGAGTAATATAAGGCACCTAGAGGGTAATCTACACTATATATACCAGTTTCCTAGTTATGGACATCTTTGTTAACACTAAGTCATGAGGACTTGAGGTTCACCCAAGGTAGATGTTTAGGAAGAACTTGATAGAGTTCTCTATTAGATTGTACAACTACTTATACAAATGTCTGTTGGTCTGTGCACCTATCTCCCACAATCACATGACCCTTACTAATAACTGTATATATCTTACATAAGCCTTCACACACTATTTATATCTCTCTTGCATTATACTCCTGAATGTTATCCACTAAGTTGAGAGATGTGCAGGAAATAGTTTCTTTTCCAGGAACTGTCTTATAACAATCTTGGCTGTCAGGGATAGGAGTTCAGGGGAAGGCAACTAATTAAACCTGGAGTAATTGTTATTTAATTAGTTGTTAGAGTTACTCTAGCTCATTGTCACTGGTGTGTCAGGAGTGGACTTTGGTATAGTCCTCTTATATTCACCCCCCCTTCTAAGATTGCTGCACCTTAAAGTAATGGGTTCAGAGCAGAAAATCTCATCAAATTTGGTCCTGCAGATATGCTTTGGTGCTCCATGTAGTAACTTAGTCTAAGATGACTTAATCACCCTTCTAGTCTGAGTTGACAAGGAGAGCTTAATAGAGTTCCCATTTGATTGTGGTATACTACTTATACACATTCTGTATTTACTTCTATGTTAGCATACAGTCATGAGGACTTAGAGCTCAACCAAGGTGGTTATTCAGGAAGAACTCAATAGAGTTCCCCTGTCATGACTTGGTCAAATGGCTAAGTCATTATTTATATTTTATTTCTTTTTCTTTTCATTTAATTAGGAAATCAATGGATGCTATCACAAATGGCCACTTACTGATTTGTGATTGCTTGATTTGATAATCAAAGTGTTCAAAAAAGCAAAGTTAGACAAGCAGCAAAAGATATTATTAAGTCTGAGGTTTATTCTCAGATATATAGTCCTTAAATACATGATTGTGGTGGTCTGTGCACCAGGATAGCCTACCACATGATCACTACCTATTGTTCTACATATAGGAGTGCTATTGTTCTTGAAATAGAGATAACCTAACTATCTTAGGGCAGTCCTTTGTTCTATTCAGGGACAGATGATAATCTATGGATAAAGATCAGTGTTATGTGCAAACATTAAGGACCTTGTATCTCCATGGGATCTTATCACCTCAGGATATATTTATAGCCAAAAGAAGTGCATTGAAGAGAGCTTCACAATGGTCATTGAAGCAAACAATTACATTAAGTGGTTCCAAAGATATCAGCAATTTAGTGTCTGGTGACTTGGTGATTGCTGACTGATCTGCTAATAACTCAGTGAATACTGATTGCCTTGAGATGTTTTTGGTACTGTTTGAAAGGTCTTTTTTAGGGCTTATGGTGGCCATTTAGATTGTCAAAATTGGTCAAGTATTCCCAGAGTTATGGTCCAAATGAAGTTTGTGACAACTATTAACAGCCTATTATCCTCAAACAGATGGGCAAACAGAGAGGATCAATCAGGAGCTAGAACAATACCTGAGAGTCTTCATCAATCACAGACAGGAGCAGTGGCTAGACTGGTTGGGAACCACAAAATTTGCATATAATAACAAAATTCATTTGGCTACAAAAGTGTTCCCCTTTAAGGCAAACTATGGTCAGGATCCATGAATGGGATTTGAGGGAAGAAGAAAGGGATAGTTTGAAGCAGTAGGGAAGTTTGTGGAAAAAATGAAGAAAATCCAGGAAGAGGCAAAAGCAGCATTAGGAAAAGTGTAGAAGGAGATAAAGAAGTATATAGACAGAAAGTGAGGAGAAGAAGAAGAGTATAAAGTCAGGGACTTAGTGCTATTAAGCATGAAGGATCTTAAGTGGCAGATAGCAGAAAGAAGATTGGAAAAGTTAACAGAGCAGTTTGTGAAGCCTTACAAGGTCAAGGGAATTGTTTCAACCAACACCATAGAATTAGAACTACCAAGTTCTATTAAGATACACCCTGTAGTTAATGTAAGTTGAGTACAATTGTACAGGCCCCAGGTGGAGAGACAAAGGAAAACTCCACCAAAACTAGTTATCATTGAAGGAGAAGAGGAATTTGAGGTAGAAAAAATACTGAACAAAAGGATAGTTAGGGAGAAGGAAAAGTTCTTAGTTCAATGGAAGGGGTATACAGCAGAAGGAGATACTTGGGAAAGTAGGGAAAATCTAAAGAATGCAAAGGAGCTGGTTAAAGAATTCAAAAGAGAGTACAGGGAAAAAGCTGAAAAAATAAGATGACAGGAAGAAGAAAATAATGAAAAGGAGTTCTCAAGGGAACTTCCAGGGAGGTTTACAGCAAAGATACTATGGGGGTGGTCAAATAAGGAATACAAAAGACAGAGGAAAAGAAGATGGGAGGAAAACTGGAGGCAATAGAAAAATTCCTTGGAATGAGGAAACCTAAAGAGAGGGCTGTGTTATGAGATAACTCCCAAGAAGAAAACTATCTCTTATATGTTCATTAACTTGATGGGAAATATCCAAGAATACAATGTGGGAAAGATATAAATAGCATAGAAAGGGTTATGTAAGATATAGATAGTTCTTAGTGTTATGAGAGTCCCAAAAAAGAAATAGTTTCCTATGCATTCAAACATTTAATCCACAACCTCAAATTGTACAATGGGGTTAAGACATAAATAGCAGGGGACTTAGGTAATCCTATTATGTGACAAGTCAGGTGATTATAGAACATTCTAGAAAGGACATATGATTGTGGGAACTGTAAAGTACAGCCACTGTAATTGTAGTATAAGTAGGGCTACAATCCAACAAAGAACTTCATTGAGTTCTTCCTAAACAACCATCTTGGTTGAGCTCTAAAGTCTTCACAACTCTGCACTAACACAAGAACTCAATAGCCTATTGTCAACCCTACATCTTGCAGCCTCAACATCCCTATTCCTACTTACTCTCTTATCACCCTCGCTAGTGAGCACAGTGCTTGCAAGTATCTTGGATAGTGGGCCCTAGCTGTAAAGGGGACTTTACTGTCAGTTAGGGACAGTGGGTAGATGGCCTGGACAAAGCTCGTATTCCTGCCCAAGACCTGACCTTCACATTGAGTGGACTTATATTTAGCTTCTTTACTATCAGCTCTATGCTACTAGTCCATTGTGATCAGTCTACACAGGGGAACAACAGAAACCTCCTAAAGGCCCATCTAGCTTAGAGATTCCCTTCTTAGGGATAATACTGTTTTACCCTTCTTAGTCAGTAGTTAGCTATAAGTGCAGACAAAGAAGATCACTTATCCTCTTATAAGGAATCATCATTATCATCACTATCACATATGTCCCGACAATAGCAGCAACCCTATGGGGCAATCTACCGCCCCCATACCATAGGCTCCATCCACCAGGGAGGAGCAATTCCTCATCCTAATCGCTGGCCTGCAACAACAGGTGGCCACCCTATTGCAACAAAATGGAGGAGCCAGAGTGGAGGTAGCCAAACCTCCCTTATTTAGTGGAAGGATGGAGGAAGTGAGTGCATTCATTAATGCAACTCGTTTGTATTTGAGTATGAGAATAACAGGGGAGCCAGAGACAACAAGGATGGCCTAGGTGCTGTCCTATGTACAGGGAGGAGTGGCAGAGGCATAGAAGAACAATTTGTTGGATGAATTATCAAAAGGAGAGTCAGAAGTAGAAACTGTGGAAGAGCTATTCCAAAAGATAAGGAATGAGTTTGGAGAGACAGGGAAGGAGAAAAGAAAGATAGAGTAGCTGAGAATGATTGAATAAGGGGGGAGAACCTGCAATGAATATGTCCAGGAATTTAGAAAGGTGGCTAGAGAAAGTAGCTATGAGGGACAACCTCTCATTGAGGAGTTCAAAAGGAGGCTAAGTAGAATGCTGAGAAGGAAACTAGCAGAGGCAGAAACTCCTCCTAGTATGATAGAAGAATGGCAGGAAAGGGCAGTGAGATTAGACAGAAATCAGAGGTAGAGCAGAGCAGAGGAAAGGATGCTGGGGAGGAATGCAGTGCATCCACAGGGAAATGTGCAGCCAAGAGGGGGCTTGGGAGGAGGATCTTATGGAGGAAGAGGGGATAGCAGTCAACACACTACTTGATAGTGGTGCAACTGTGTCACAAACTTCATTCGGACCATAACTCCAGAAATACTTGACTGATTTCAACAATCTAAATGGCCACCAAAAGCCCTTAAGAAGATCTTTCTAATGGTACCAAAAATGTCTCAAAGCGATCAGTATTCATCGAGTTATCAGCAGATCAGTCTGTGATCACCAAGTTACCAGACACTAAATTGCCAATATCTCAGGAACTGCTTAACGTAATCGTTTGCTTCAATAATCATCATGAAGCTCTCTTCAATGCGCTTCTTTCGGCTATAAATAGAACCCGAGGCGATAAGATCCCATAGAGATACAAGGTCCTCAATGTTTGCACATGACACTGATCTTTACCCATAGATTATCATCTGTCCTTGAATAGAACAAAGGACTGCCCTAAGATGGTTAGGTTATCTCTATTTCAAGAACAATAGCACTCCTATATGTAGAATAATAGGTAGTGATCATGTGGTAGGCTGTTCTGGTGCACAGACCACTACAATCATGTATTTAAGAACTGTATGTCTGAGGATAAACCTCAGACTTAACAACATCTTTTGCTACTGTCTAAACTTTGCTTTTTTAAGCCTTTTGATTATTAGATCATCAACTCACAAATCAGTAAGTGGCCATTTGTGATAATAAGTAGGACTACAATCCAACGAAGAACTCTATTGAGTTCTTCTTGAACAACCATCTTGGTTGAGCTCTAAAGTCTTCATGACTCTGTGCTAACAAATATGGTTACACCACGACACCCCAGTAGGAGGGCATGGAGGGAGATGGAAGATAACAGAATTGGTTGCCAGGAATTACTAGTGGCCAGGAGTAATAAAGGAGATAGGAAGATATGTAGAGGGATGCAATGCTTGTCAAAGATACAAGAATCAAAGCAAAGCACCAGCAGGAAAGCTAATGCCCAATACAATCCCAGAAAAACCATGGAGCTATATCTCAGTAGATTTTATCACCAAACTGCCATTAGCCCAGGGATACGATGCTATCTTAGTAGTATATGACTGCTTTAGTAAAATGGCGCATTTCATAGCAACAACAGAGAAAATGTTGGCAGAAGGACTTGCAAAGTTGTTTTGAGATCATGTATGGAAGTTGCACAGGCTTCCAGAAAGCATTATATCAGATAGGAGAGTGCAGTTTGCAGCAGGAATGACAAAGGAGCTGAATAACTTATTGGGAATCCAGACAAAACTCTCGACGGTCTATTACCCTCAAATAGATGGGCAGACAGAATGGATAAACTAGGAGTTAGAACAATACCTGAGGGTCTTCATTGACCATAGACAAGAGCAGTGGCCAGATTGGTTAGGAACGGCAAAGTTCATGTACAATAACAAAATTCACGTGACAACAAAAATATCACCATTCAAAGTGAACTATGGTCAAGATCCAAGGATGGGATTTGAGGGGAGAAGAAAAAGGAAGTACAAAGCAGCAGGAAAATTTATAGAAAGGATAAAGAAAATCCAGGAGGAAGCAAAAGCAGCACTAGGAAAAGTGCAGGAGGAAATAAAGAAGTTCGCAAACAGAAGGCGAGGGAAGGGAGAGGAATATAGGGTAGGGAACTTAATACTGCTAAGTATGAAGGACTTGAAATGGCAAATGAAAGAGAAAAGATCAGAAAAGCTAACAGAGCATTTTGTGGGCCCCTACAAAGTCAAGGGAATTGTCTCTAGCAATGCAATAGAGTTAGAACTACCTAAGTCCATTAGAATACACCCTGTAGTTAACGTAAGTAGAGTATGGCTCTATAAATCACAGGTAGAGAGACAGAAGAAGATACTGCCAAAACTGCTTATTATTAAAGGACAGGAGGAATTCAAGATAGAAAAAATCTTAAACAAAAGAACAATTAGGGGGAAAGAAAAATTTCTGGTGAGGTGGAAGGGATATACAGCAGAAGAAGATACTTGGGAGAATAGGGAAAACTTGGAAAATACAAAGGAGTTGGTAGAAGAGTTTGAGAGGAAGTATGGAGAAGAAGTTGAGGAACTAAGGTGACAGGAGCTGGAAGAAGAAGAGAAGGAATTTAGTTGGGAATTACCAAGGGAGTTTACAGCAAAATTATTATATGGTTGGAGAAAAAAGAGGTATGAAAGAGAAAGGGAAAAGAGGTGGAATGAGAACTGGAATTAATGGAAAATTTTCTTGGGATGAGGAAACTTGAAGGGGGGGCCATGTTATGAGAGCCCCAAAAAGGGAATAGTTTTCTATACATTTAAACACTTGATCCAAAACCTCAAGACATACAATGGGGTTGAGATATAAATAGTGTGGGAACTAAGGTCATATGACAAGGTCAAGTGATCATAGAACATTCTGGAAGAGCATGTGATCATGGACTAATAGTACAGCCACTATAAAAGTAGTATAAGTAGGAGTCCAATCCAATGAAGAACTCTATCAAGTTCTTCCTGAACATCTACCTAGGGTGATCACTAAGGACATTCACTGTCTATTGATAATACAGTAATTGGTTGGATCTACTCTCCAGTACAGAGTTTGTATATAATAATCAAGCACATGAAGGTATCAAAGAAAGTTCATTCTTCCTTGAATATGGCAGACACCCAAGAGCAGGCCCAATTTTAGTCAAAGAGTCACCACAAAGGGACTTGAATGACCTGACATATAAATGACAAGAAGCCTTGGAGCAGGCAAAAGCAGCTCTTACTCTTGCAGTGGAAAGAATGAAGTAGTACTATGACCAAAAAGTCCAAAGTGTCCCATTCAAAGTTGGCAACAAGGTACTACTCAATCTGAAGGATTATCAGACTATGGAGTGAGCATTATGACCCTGGTACAAAGGACCATTTGAAATAATAGAAAAGTTGTTCTTGGTTATGTTTTAGCTTAGGATGCTACCTCGCTACCAAGTGCTATATCTAGTCTTTTATGCTAGCAAGTTAGCACAGTACTCTGAATCCACCATCTGTGGACAGAAATCCACACCCCCATCACTGACCTTGATACAGGGCCAGAAAGAATGGAGGTAGAGAATATTCTAGATTCGCAACAAAGATATGGAAAAAATGAATTCCTTGTTAGATAAAAAGGATACAGTCAAGGAGACAACACATGGGAACCTGAGGAAAATCTACATAATGCAGGCAAAAAGCTGCAGAAATATCTTCAGAGTTTACCAAAAATGAGATAACTTCTCAATGGAGCTCAAACCAAGAAAGAGAGTAATGTCACAAACTTCATTTAGACCATAACTCTAGGAATACTTGACTGATTTCAACAATCTAAATGGCCACCAAAAGCCCTTAAGAAGACCTTTCAAATGGTACCAAAAACGTCTCAAAGCAATCAGTATTCACTGAGTTATCAGCAGATCAGTTGGTGATTACCAAGTTACCAGACACTAAATCACCAATATCTTGGGAACCACTTAACATAATTGTTTGCTTCAATGACCATTGTGAAGCTCTTGTTATTGATAGGTAGTGAATGCTCTTAGTGATCACCCTAGGTGGATGTTCAAGAAGAACTCGATGGAGTTCTTTCTTGGATTGGACTACTACTTATACTCTTTTACAGTGGCTGTGTTACTACTAGTCCACGATCCATGTTCTTCCAGAATGTTCTATGATCACTTGACCTTGTCACATGATTTGGTTACCTAAGTTCCCACACTATTTATACCTTGACCCCATTGTATGACTTGAGATTTTGGATTAAGTGTTTAAATGCATGGGAGACTGTTTCCTTCTTGGGGCTCTCATAACATGGCCCCCCCTTCAAGTTTCCTCGTCCTGAGGAATTTTTCCATCGACTCCAGTTTTCATCCCACCTCTTTTCCCTTTCCCTTTCGTACCTCCTTTTTCCCCAACCATATAACAATTTTGCTGTGAACTCCCTAGGTAATTCCCGACTAAATTTCTTTTCTTCTTCTTCTTGCTCCTGTCATCTTAGTTCTTCAACCTCTTCTCCATATATTCTCTCAAACTCTTCTACCAACTCTTTTGCATTCTCCAAGTTCTCTCTACTCTCCCAAGTATCTTCTTCTGCTGTATACCCCTTCCACCTTACCAGAAACTTTTCCTTCCCTCTAACCGTTCTTTTATTTATGATTTTTTCTACCTCAAATTCCTCTTCTCCTTTGATAATGACTGGTTTTGGTGGTGTCTTCTTCTGCCCTTCTACCTATGGTTTATAGAGTCGTACTCTACTTATGTTAACTACTGGGTGTATTCTAATAGACTTAGGTAGTTCTAACTCTATTGCGTTGCTAGAGACAATTCCCTTAACTTTGTAGGGGCCCACAAAATGCTCTGTCAATTTCTCTGATCTCCTCCCCTTCATCTGCCATTTTAAGTCTTTTGTACTTAGCAGTACTAAGTCCCCTACTCTGTATTCTTCTTCCTCCCTTCGCCTTCTGTTTGCAAACTTCTTTATTTCTTCCTGTGCTTTCCCTAGCACTGCTTTTGCTTCCTCCTGGATTTTCTTCATTCTTTCCACAAATTTCCCTGCTGCTTCATACTTCCCCTTTCTCCTTCCTTCAAACCCCATCCTTGGATCCTGACCATAGTTTGCTTTGAATGGCAATATTTTTGTTGCTGTATAGATTTTGTTGTTATATGAATTCCGCTGTTCCTAACCAATCCAGCCACTGCTCTTGTCTATGGTCAATGAAGACCCTCAGATACTGCTCTAACTCCTGGTTTATCCTTTCCATCTGCCCATCTGTTTGGGGGTGATAGGCCTGTCGAGAGTTTTGTCTGGATTCCCAATAAGTTATTTAGCTCCTTCATCATTCCTGCCACAAACTGCACTCCTCTATCTGATATGATGCTTTCTGGAAGTCCATGTAACTTCCATATGTGATCTCGGAACAGTTTTGCAAGTCCTTCTGCTGATGTTTTCTCCGTTGTGGCTATAAAATGTGCCTATTTTGCTAAAGCAGTCGCACACCACCAAGATAGCATCGTATCCCTGGGCTAATGGCAGCTTGGTGATAAAGTCTGCCGAGATGTGGCTCCATGGCTTTTCTGGGATTGCATTGGGCATCAGTTTTCCTGCTGGTGCTTCGCTTCGATTCTTGTACCTTTGACAGCATCGCATCCATCCACATACCTCCCCACCTCCTTTGTTACTCCTGGCCACCAGTAATTCCTGGTGACCAACTCTGCTGTCTTCCATCTCCCTCCATGTCCTCCTACTGGGGTGTCGTGGTGCAATCATATTATCTCCCCCCTGAGTTCCCCTTCTGGTATGTATATCTTCCCTTCTTTTGTTACTATCCCATCCTCTATTTCCCATTCTTTGTCTTTCAGTGTCTTTATTCCTGCCCTCTTCAGCTCTTCTACTGCTTTCACTACCCTTTCATCCCCTTCCTGTGCCCTTTTGATTCTTTCTTTTAGGTCTTCTTCCTCTACCATTGTTTCAGCTCCCCTAATCCATTCTGGTTTTATCAGTTTCTGGTCCTTGTTGTCCTTTTCCACTCCCTCCTGCCAGTCAGGTCTCCTGCTTAGTCCATCTGCCTTCCCCATGCTCTTTCCTGGAACATGTTTTAATGTAAAATTAAATCGTGATAGGTATAGGGCCCATCTCACTTGTCTACAGTTTAATTTTTGGCTCGTCATAAAATACTGGAGGTTCTTATGGTCTGTCCAGATTTCAAATTCGAGTTTTGCTCCCTCCAAGTAGTGCCTCCATGCTTCTAGACACCTAATAACTGCCAGCATCTCTTTATCGTGAATTTCATAATTTTGCTCTGTAGCGTTCAATGATTTAGAGATGAAGGCCACTGGTCTCCACTTTCCATCCTCACACTTTGTTGACAATACTCCCCCTGTTGCATAGTCTGAAGCATCTGCTCCACTCTCATCTCCCTATTGATATCTGGAATGGCTAAGACTGGTTCTGTGGTGAATACTGCCTTAAGCCTTTCAAATGCCTCCTCCTGTTCCCCTTCCCATTTCCATTTCTGCTCCTTCCTGACCAGCACGTGCAGTGGTGCTGCTATCCTAGCAAAGTCTTTTATAAATCTTCTGTAATAATTGGCGAGGCCTAAAAACTTCTGCACTTCCTTGATGTTTTGGGGTGCTGGCCAGTTTAGTACTCCCTCCACTTTTTCCTTCTGCATTTTCACCCCTCTTGGACCAATTACTACTCCCAGAAATTCTACCTCTCTTACTTTCCATTTACACTTTTTCGGGCTTTACAAATAGGTCATTCTTCTCTAACCTTTTTAGTACCTCCTCTACTAACTCATCATGTCCTTCTTCAGTGTCTGTGGCTACCAGGATGTCATTGATAAATGTTGCTGTGTCTCCCTGGTTTATGAGATCTCTGAATAGGTCATTCATCATCGTTTGGAAGGTAGCTGGGAGAGTTTGTTAACCCAAAGTACATGACTGTGGGTTCATAAGCTCCAATATGTGTTGTAAATGCTGCCTTCCACTCATCTCCCTCTTTGATCCTGACATTATTGTATCCCCACCTCAGGTCCAGCTTTGTAAACACCTTCCTCTTTCCTACCCCATCCAGTATGTCTGCAATGAGGGGTAAGGGATACCCATTCTTTATTGTCCACTGATTTATGTGTTGATAGTCCTGCACCATTCTCCGTGTGCCATCCTTTTTTGCTACAAAGTGTACTGGTGATGTTTGGGGTGACTTGGAAGGGTGGATGTATCCTTTCCTTAGCTGGTCTTCTACAAATGCTTGCACCTCCTCCTTTCCTCCCTGGACAGTGAGTATACCTTTCCTTTTTTGGTGTAAATCCTTCCTTCAACTCTATAGCATGGTCCCAGGTTTTTTGTACTGGCATTCTTTCTGACTTCTTTTTCCTGAATACCTTCCTCCACCTCCAAAACCTTTTAGGCACCAGTTTTTTCAATGTTTCTTTGTCCTTATCCCTCTCCACTTTCTTTACTTCCTTTCTCTTCTCTTCTTGCTTTCTCTTTCCACATATAGGTGGACAGCGCGTCATTTCTACCTCTCCTTTCTCCCAATCTATCTCTGGGTTGTGGGCTGCTAGCCATGGCATTCCCAGTATCACCTCTGTTTTCCCTAAGTTACATACATCCATTCTTGCCCTCTCTACATGTCCTTTGAAGAACATATTGCACTCTACCTGGTGTGTTATGGCTCCTCCTGCATTTACTGTTCCATCTACATTTCTAACTAACAGAGGTTTCTTTAGCTTTTCCATTTTAAACCCCTTTTCTCTGGCAAAGGTTGTATCCATGAATAGGCCTGTTGCCCCACTATCTAGCAGTGCTCTTACTGCTACCCCTTCATGGTTTTCCAGCTTCTCTAACCCCACCTTCATCCAAACTTCTCTTAGTGGTCATAGAGTGCGCCGTACATCTCTTACTCTCTCAGTTGTATTGGTGCAATTGAATTTATTTCCCAGCTTTTCTGGGCACAATACACTGTACAGATTATTGGAGGCCAGCCAAGAGCTCACTGTCCTCCATTTTCTTTTGCCGACTCCTGCAGTGTTTCCACTACTCTTCCTTTATGCCTTTCCCAACAATTTTTGGCCATGTGGCCCCACTTCCCATACACGTAGCATGTCCTGTCTCCTCCTCTTCCTCTATCTATATCTATTGCATTTGGGTCTCTCCTTGGACCCACTTGAGTTCCCCCTCTATTGAATGTATTTCCTCCTCCTCTTCCTCTGTATCCCCCTCCCGTTCTCCATGTTATTTGTCCCCCTCTTCCCCCATATGATCCTCCCCCTCTAGGCTGTGCATTTCCCCCTGGGCATGCCACATTCCTCCCAACGTCCTCTCTTCTATTCTGCTTTGTCTCTGATTTCTATCTAGCCTCACCACTCTTTCTTGCCACTCTCCAATGGTGGTTGGTGGTTCTTCTGCTTCTGCCAGTTTCCTCCTAATACTTCTATTCAACCCTCTCTTGAATTCTTCGATGAGGGGTCTTCCTCATAGCCACTCCCCCTGGCGACCTTTTTGAATTCCTGCACATATTCATCACAGGTTCTCCCTCCTTGCTCAATTGTTCTTAGCTGTTCTATTTTCTTCTCCTCTTCCGATGTCTCCCCAAAGTCATTCCTTATTTTTGTAAACAGTTGCTCCGCTGATTCCACCTCTGACTCTCCCTTGGCCAGCTCGTCCAACAAGTTATCCTTCCATGCCTCTGCTATTCCTCCCTGCACATATGACAATACCCAGGCCACCTGGGTTGCTGCTGCTTCTTCTGTCATCTTCATCCTAATGTATAGGCGAGCCGTGTTAACGAACGCACTCACCTCTTCCATCCTTCCACTGAAAACTTGAGGTCTTGCAACCTCCACTCTGCTCCCCTTGTTGCTGAAGGAGCATGGTATTGACCTGCTGCTGCAGGGTTGCAATCATGGCGAGGAGTTGCTCCTCTCTGGTTTGGGGGGGGGCAGTACTGAAGGGTGTTCCCCCTGTTGCTGTTGTTGTTGAGACATTGGTGATGGCAATGGTGATGGATGTGATGGTGATGTTTCCTCATAGGAGAATGAGTGGTCTTCTTCGTCTGTACTTATGACTGACTACTGACTAAGAAGGGTAGAAACAATATTATCCCTAAGAAGGGAATCTCTAAGCTAGACGGGCCTTTAAGAGGTTTCCTCATTCCCCTGCATAGACTGATCACAATGGATCTGGTAGCACAGAGCTGATAGTGAAGAACTAATTATAAGCCCACTTGATATAGAGGTCAGGTCTCGGGACAGGGACACGAGCTTTGTCCAGGCTGTCTATCCCACTGTCCCTAACTGACAGTGAAGTCCCCTTTACAGCTAGGGCCCGCTATCCAAGAGGCTTGAGAGTGCTGTGCTCCCTAGCAAGGAAGGGTGTAGAATAAGTGTGGTAGAGGAAATCACTCGCGGGGCCAGTATGAAGCCAACTGTGCCTTTAAGTGATTTTGAGCAGAGTTCGAGGTAAACAGTGCTTGGATGTGGTATTGAGTTCTTTTGTTATCAATAGGCAGTGAATGCTCTTAGTGATCACCCTAGGTGGATGTTCAAGAAGAACTCGATAGAGTTCTTCCTTGGATTGAACTACTACTTATACTATTTTACAGTGGCTGTACTACTACTAGTCCATGATCACATGTTCTTCCAGAATGTTCTATGATCACTTGACCTTGTCACATGATTTGATTACCTAAGTTCCCACACTATTTATACCTTGACCCCATTGTATGACTTGAGATTTTGGATTAAGTGTTTAAATGCATGGGAGACTGTTTTCTT
>JAHTMQ010000403.1:0-37320 GCA_019327925.1 Leucocoprinus sp. KB1807203
CGATGCAGCGGCCTCCTACTGCGATAACTTTTTCTGCAGAATTACCTTTTCGCTCATTGAGCGTCGCCACCACTGTCGCAAGTGCGGAGGTGTCTTTTGTGGCGCCTGCACTTCCCGCACCACCACTCTCCTCGATACCACGTACCTTGACTTTCTCCTTCCACCCCGCAATGTTCCCATCACTGACTATGAGTCGCCAGAGTCACGTGTGCTAGATGTGCGTGTCTGCGACGACTGCTATGACCAGATCCACGGTCTGCCTACCACTTCCCGCCGTCGCCCACGCAATCCTGCTCCTGGAGACGATGACCGCTCCACCGCCTCTTCCTCTTCCTTTTCAACTACCGCCATCACTCCTGCTCTCTCTCGCAAATCTTGCACCGCGCCTGCCTCTCCCATCCCCTCTCGCATCGTCTCCGCCCGCCCTGCTCTCATTGAGAAATCATATGGAGAGCTCGATGCATATCCTCTCTGCATACCCAGCATTCTGTGCAAGGCTACTGGCGGCGGTCGATGGGAACCCAAGCAGCAGACAGTTCTCTGTGCCTATCGCCCACCTGGTGGCAAGGCACCTTTTGAGATCGAGCTTGAGCGCGAAGAGCAGGAGGCCAAGATCCACAGACTGAATCCTGTCATCAAAGATGGTGACTTTCAGTATCGCTTTCCTCCACCAATGATTCATGAATTCCAGGCTTGAATAGTTGGTATGTAAAAAGTATGACTGTGTATTCCAAAAGTTCTCTGTTTTATATGTCATTATCAAAGTCCTCTTGACCCTTATCAAATTTATATTGAAGTCCTCTTGACCTTTATCAGATTTACAATAGTAAATTTGATAAGGGTCAAGAGGACTTTGATTGTTGTTCTGATAATGCTTTTTTTTTGTGAGAAAAAATGTCTAGGTTTGTATTGTAAAATACATATACTACAAGGCAATACTAAGTCCAAACACATAATAACCTGGTTGTATGCACCATGTTTGCTCTTGGATGGGTTCATGGGATAAAAACAATATTTTGATTTGGATAAGTCATTATCAGTCACAGGCTCTGACAATGCTTCCAGCTTCATTTTCATTAACCCCACTAGCCATGGTGTCCTCAAGCTCAAGGTGCACCTCTACTCCTTTGGCATCTGCAGCAAGGGACAGCAGGACATCCAACAGATGTCTTCTTTTTCTCTCAAAACATAGTGATCTGTGGACTGACCATTTAGAATACTCGACCATCTCCAGATCCAGCTCACTCGTCTGCTTCCAACTGGGGAGGAGAAGACTGAGGATGGCTGCAGCAAGACTGTTACCAGCCATGCCACGGTCTGGGTTGGTGTTCTGCCCGACAGTACCACCAGCGACGCCGCGTTTGACGCCCCTGACGATATCCTCCAACTCCTCAAAAAGCATGACATTGGCGATCTCCATCCCCTCAAGGACTGGGTTCCCACCGCCCTTAGCCTGCCCATTGCCGGCTTGAAGACGCTCCACATGCAGGGCACCCTCAGGTCAGTGAGGATCTCTACAGCGTCACGGCACGCCATGTGCTCTTTCCGGCTGAGCTAGGCAACCTTCCCTACACCTCTACATTTGTTTCCTCTGTCCCCTACGGAAGACGACTACACCTGCGCAGCCGCTCCTAAGAATGTCATCCTCATGGGCAACAAGGCTTTCGACGACCTCATTAAGGCCTGTATTGGTACGATAAACAACACCGTCTCTGTCTCGGAGAAGCATGTTGTGTCGTACATGAATCGTGTGCAGGCCGGCAACCAGCAAGCAGCAGTGAACCTGACGACGACCCAAGCCGACATGCGCAAGAAGGAGACGATCGAAGTCTTTCGCCATGATGAAGAAAGATTGGGCCGAGGTCAACAACCGCGTCATTGGCCATGTCGTCTTCGTCTGGGCACCCCTGATCACCGGCCTTGTTCCCTCTTACGACTACCCCTTGGATGTATGTGTAATCAAGCTCGACAAGAAGAAATTCTTCAACTTTAGGAATGGTATCGACCTAGGTGCGTGCTGACCTGTCTCACTAAAGGTACCTAATCTAACTGTTTGTATTCCAGGCCCTGAAATTGAGCCGGGCGAGTTCATGGGTCTCATGTATCCTCATGATGACGCGCAATCGTTGTTCGACTATCCTGAGGATCGCCTCTACAAACCCGCTGCGGCGATCAGGGACCCCAATAACCAAGACCTCGAGGGTGACCCTGTGCGGTTCGTCATCAAACGCGGCCACACTACGTTCACATCCCTCGGTCGTCTTACTGGGTTCGAATCTTATCCCAGCGCCGGTGTGGCATCTTTGGCACCTTCAACTCAGTTGGTAGCAGTGCACGCCTACGACAATGACTCTGGTTCTTTTTCCAGAGGTGGGGGACTCGGGATCCCTCATTGTTGGCCCTCAGGCGCAAGTTTATTGCCCTTCTTACCTTACTGGTGGCACGGGACTGAGTGGGTCTGCTGACATTACCTTTGGCAACGCCCATGGAGTGGCTTTGGAATGACATTGACATTATCAAGCCCAAGTTCCCTGGTGCTGTCCTCTACTTCAACACCCCCCTGCGACTAGATTCGCTTCATACTTGTAACTGACAAGGTTCATTGCAAGGCCTTTGTAGGACGTTCTCTCGTTGCCCTTTTTCTTCTTCTTCAACGACTGCTTGCCAGGTTCCCACTCCCCATGTGCATTTTGTTTTGTGGCTCTTGTTTTTTTGTGTTCTGGTAGGGTTATTGATGCGGACAGGTGCTTTTGATCGTCGAGCAGCTGTACAAGGCTCATCTTTCTCATCGGTCTTTGTCCTTTCACACTATTAACAAATAATTTCGTGATAGCCCTGTGCCTTTGGCTTACAGTAATTGGATGACAGTCATCGAGTCAGACCTCTGCCAACAAGTGGAGGTGAAACGTTCAAAAGCTGGTGTCTAATCGACTTGCTCTCATTATTTCGATGCCAAAGTTGACTACATATCTGCACTGTATGCACTTGATGGGCCTGTTCTCCGATTGAGGTTTATTTGCGTTCTGTGAGATAAGGACTGTGCTGTAAGGTTTTGTTACTCTCTACGTTTATGTGTAGGCTTTTTCTAGTTGGTAGATCCAGCACAAATGTATGCACGTTGTTTACATTCTTTTATTGATGCTAGTTCTTTGCTCTGAGTTTTTGACTGGGACAAGCACATGATCGACAACGAGATGGGTGGGTGGTGTCTACACTACCTTTGAAAGTGTAGTGTAGTGCGTGCGGGGCCTGTAGCTTGGCATCAATGTCTAAATGCGCGATGTACTGAGACTGAAGGATATGATAGGATGGGATTCACCACCATAATGTCTAGTTGACAGAAGCTTCACATCTTAGACATAATCTTCCGGCCTTAGTCCATATTGACCGGCCATTTCAATCAAATTTGTATGCAACCCAGTGAAAATAGTTGGCTTACATCTCAACTAGTGACGCAAACCAAAAGATCTGATCAAGGTCAAATTTGCAATCTCCAGTTTCACCCTATATCAATACACTGCAGCTGTGCTCAAACTTGATCTTGGTTGATGACGAACCATTCTCTCAACTCTCACAATACGTGGGAACTTGTATGAAGAACCGCAACTCCTCTACCGAATGAATTTGATTGACAGCTGGTAGCAGACAAGCTGCCGAAAATACTATTAGCTTGTTCATTACCGTTTCATCAATCATATGAATGACCTTGATTTAGAATTTGACTGCTACAGCTTTGAATGATTGCAGGTCTCGTCTACCCCAAGCCTCATGTTGCAATGCTGTTGAACAACTGGAGAACTCTGGATAGGAAAACATCAAACACCCGTCTTGACAATCCTTCCATAGATAACAGACAGAACATTTAGGGTGTGTCCATCTCATCGAGTCACATTCTTGGCATTGTTCTTTTGACCATTTGGTCATCAATATCAGATTCTAGGATGTGTGCGCTTCCTCAACTTTGCACCCATGATGACTCATGTCGTGACAAGAATAGCAGCAGATCAGGCCCTACGTTCAGATTATTCTTGCAGTTCAGACTACTCCAGGGATTGATTTCTGATAAGATGTGCCTGTTACAGGACCAAGAGAGGAAATCTAGCAACGCAGAGACACAAGGTCTGTCTGTACCAACCAAGCGCACAAGAATGTCGAAGCCAACACCACAGATATGCAAAAAGACCATGTTCTCAATTCTTAATTTTGACCCTGTTTTCTTGAGATCTCACTCGCCCTTCAGTAACTCCTCTCATTAATTTTTGTTTGAATTGAATATTTAAAAAGTCTAAGACAATTTTTTCTCCTACTTTACATGAAGAAGCGTCAGAAAATCATGTTAGTCAGTTGAATACCTCTGTCCAAGGAAGTGATGGTTATCAATTAGTAGGTTCAAAAAAACCAAGCATAGCGTTGCTTAGTCCAAGTTTATTCTTCGTCTTCTCCTCCTCCAACAGCGTTTGAGTGACGACACATGGGTTCGGATCGAGATTGTGCCATCCCTCATTAATTTGCATGCTCAAGAAGCAGCAAAATAACTAAACATTTCGGTAGCCCTGATATCGGTCAAGGCACTGTGTCACTTTGCTCTGGGACTCCAGTTTTGTCTGAGGGCGAGGAAGAGATCGATGATGTGGGGATGGCGTCATGGTCGTGGTGGTAAGCGAAGGGTCGGGGAAAGCCTCCTGGACGGTGGGACAGTGGAGCATGTCGAGAGCGGTGAGATGTCGGATAAAGGACTTGGCATGATCAGAAATAGGATTCAAGTACGGACTCTCAAACTCGGTTTTGGGGTTGACATTATGCTGGGCAAGTGCAGTGGTGTTGTCGGCATGAACAGAGGGGTAGCTACAGAGGAGAGTGTAAGTGATGATGTCTGTGCAGATAGAATAATGAGCTTGTGGGCGTATGGAAGTGATCATACCTGTCGACAAGACGTCGATGGCTTTCCCTACAGCCGGTGTTTTTGATGACTTCAGGTGCAACATAGCCGAAAGAGTCGGCGAAAGAGGTGAGTTGCTTGTCTGGAGAGTGGGGAAGTTTTGCTCTGTGAAAGATGAGCAAAGGGGGATCAAGAATGGGAAATGGATGGGGACTTGCATGAGCTGACGATGACAATGTCACTATCGGGGTCGTTAGAGCGATAGAGGATGTTCTCAGGTGTCAAAGTGGGTGAAGGGAGAGAGAGAGCATGCTGGTAGAGGTAGTCGATGACATTGAAAGTGGAACGGATGACAGTGACCCATCGCGTTCAATAAACTTGCCTTCTGCACGGACGTGGTCAAAGAGCTCTCCGCCGGTGGCAAGCTCAAAGGAGAGGTTATATTTTGTGTGAGACTCGAAGTCTTGTAAAACTTGATCTGGGTTGGTTAGTATGAGCTGGGCTAGCAAAGATAAAAACAGACTGACGGTGTTGTGGTGATCGACACCGGTCAGGGGTAAATCTCTGTCCAAATACAAAAAACTGTCACTGTCCGATCAATGAAAAACCACAGTATTCTGGCTGCTGAGAAATCGATTGAGGTCTGAGGCCCAGAGAAGTGGTGAGAGAAAAACAAAAAGTGCCTCATGGTGGCTGTGTAATGCAAATCGAAGACGTGCGCAGACGCTCTAAGGAGGTGTCATCAGGATGGAAGCTTCATTGCATATCAAAGATGTAATTTATCAGACACCTTGCTTCTCGAAGACAATAGTAATGAGCATTGCACCGCCAAGTCTCCACTGATTGACTATCCCAAATAGCACTTTCTTCAGACACTGCATAACCTGTCTGCTACCAGTTTTCAATTCAAGGGAAAATCCTGGGAGCCACAGCCGAGCTCCTTCAATTATCATAATTTTCCACCACCCATCATGAAAGTCGAGATGCTGGAATGGCTCAACTGAGACCAAGTTTCATCACAGTTGCAATGTACTGATCCATGATACTGGACTGAGAATATCAAATGTTTGATCTTCATCAGATCTTTCGGTCTGCGCGCAGCCGGATAGGTTATTTGTCTGATAACACCAGCTGATATATAGTGGTTCATCGAACTTCGTACAAGATACCTTCCTCCAACATCTTCCACTCAGATGGCTGATCAGTACGGACTACTCCCAGATGATTATAGTCACGACCTGGAGATCCTGTCATATTACCGTTACAGCCAAGGTATGCTGTCCCCCATTCTATCATTCTTGAAGCAACAGCTACAGCATTTTCAAGCCATTGTTGCTCCTTTGATGGTATACGATTTTATTGATCATGTCCCTCAGCAGGTGAGACTTTCCATTTGTAAACAATGATTCTACATAACTCTTCTCTCCTAGATTAAGTACCTCTACGGGCATGTTTCTCATTCAATGACCAACTATTGCCACTGAAATATGGAAACTCAGGAGGAGGTTGTCAAAACTCCATGTCATCTATTTTTCTATCCTGATAATTAACTGGGTAGCCATGATGTAAGCACCACTCCCTTACTTTATTGAATGAGACAACTAATCCAAACTTTCAGAATGCGTTCATATAGTATGAGGAAATTATCTGACATAAATCAAATTCATATTGATACTAACTTCACCAGATGACAATAAAACCTGGGCATCAAAATCAGTGAGACATTACTCTTAATTCAGCTTTGATGTCTTCATTGACTAGGATGTTTTAGTGGTATAGATCAAATGCATTTGCTGCTCTCTCTCTGATCTATCCCTTTGCTAGGTGTCGATTTGGAGATACACTAGCCCTTCAGTGAGTTTCATCAATTTCTCAATGACTAGAGGAGCTGATGGCAATAGACTCTTCACAATGTTGAATTCATTGCTAGTCAAGATTCTACTTGTCCTCCGCCTTCGAGCAATTTGGAACAAGAATATGATTGGTGCGAGAGCTTAAAACATAGGGCAACAGACTTGTTATATTGAATTTTCTAAAATTCTAGTTACAGTCATTCTATACTTTATAACGGCAGGTATGTTTTGATTTCAAATTGATAGAGATGACTGATGGTCAGAATTAGCTGAGATCCTGGTAGGCTTTAAAAAGAGTACAAACACTCAATCCACCAACTGATTGTATTTTTCAGACTGCGATGGCTATGGTGACATTTGACATGCGTTACATACCATTTTCTAGATGGGTCAGGGCCAGCTCCCTTTACATGGTTGCTCGCTGGAGATTGAAATTCTTCCGGATGGTATCTTTGAGTATGTGTTCAAACATATTTTGCTTTGCTGACTTTTATTCTTACACAAAAAAGAGCTATCAGGGCGACAGCCACCGCAATCGAACTCCTCTTGACCTTTATCAGGTTCACCATGACATACAAAATACAAAGGGTTTTTGGTGATGGAATACGCAGCCGTATTTCCCACATGAAAACCTCGACTCGTTTATTATATGTATTTTACCGCGATGGAACCTTGTTATACATACCGTGAGTCGAAAACTAGATATTATTGATCTAACTGATTGCCTATTTATTCAGTCTCTTGGGTAAGCCTAGACTATCAAGATACTGGGTCTAGAGCTCATTCTTCTCAAAGTCCTCATATTAATGGAAGCCATATCTGACATGTATGGATTGAATCTTTTCTTATTTCCTACCCTAGTATGTTTTTATTGTTACTAGTGTTTCCCCTTATTGACCCTAATTATCAGCTTTCAATATTTCCTTTACCCCTTCATTGTAAGTAAAAATACTTTCCCCTATATCATCACTGCTAATTCATATGTTGCTCAGGTGTCACGGTTGATACTCAATTTACTTGAAGCAAGTTGTCCTTTGGATGAAAGTATAGATTACAGCACAATGGAGACACTCAGGTTCCGTCATTCAGAGTCCAATAGGGATACTGAAGCAGATATTTTGCGAAGTGATAGAGGAACTACCATCATGGGTGAAGAAATACATGAAGAGGCAAGATGATGGATAGAGCATTCGGTGTTGATCATCCAAGTAGATGGTGTTAAACGTAGATGTCATAATCACCATTTTTTTCTGTTTGTCTTCCACCACATGAGTTGTGAGTTGTGATTACATGAGCGAGATAATTGATACCAACAAAACAGGGAGATAATTCCTGAATGACAACGGGTTGAGAAATCTGCACGAGTCAACAATAAAATGGTATAATGTACTAGTTATGTTCACGTAGTTGAGAATAAAACAAGAATGGAAATCTGCACCATCGACAACTCATGGACCATGAATTTTGTGTCTCATACATCGTGGTCTTTCTGGAGCAGCAATAATGGGTAGAAAAACCATTGATAGGAACAAACAAGGTGTGAAAATAAATGATAAACAAGAGAGGTTCAAATGTCGACCTTGGCCAGTAAACATACAGGTAAATTTATTCTCATACATTTTTCGTATCCTGTTTCAAAATTGCCAGTGGAGGATTTACTTCAAGTCTATTCTGGGCACACATTAACACCAGCAGTGGCTGCAGAGTACCTATCCAAGTCTCAGCCATCCACTTCGATTAAACGCGCCATCATGTATCCATGCCAAAAGAGTCAAGAAGACCCTGCATCATCGCCACGAAGGTCTCCACTTTTTTCGCAATCGTCATTTCATCGCAAAGACCCATGATTTGTTCTTCATGCACCATACAACTGACCATCCTCAATAAGGAATCCAAAATCAACTGGTATTGATCTGGACTACACCAGCTACCCTCCAAACTGGGTTGAAAAATTCATACTCGAAAATCGTTATCTTCTCCTCGGACATCACCTTGTGCAAGAATGCGATCAACACAATTTGGCTGTCGCACTTGCCATAATTGCCTGGTTTCATGCTAAGAACAATGGACACGTGTTGTTGCTTCAAGCATTTGATGGTAGCGTAATCATAATCGTAAAATCCAGCGTAGACTTCGGCCATTTTTTGACCTTTGTGACCATCAGCGATGGCGATGTAAGAGTGAGGTTCAGCACCTTGAGAACTAACAACAAAGTCTGTCATTTTTACAATGTGGGCAGTCGAGTTTGAGACAGCAAGATGATGGTTGTCTTCATGGTACAAAAGGTTAGGTAATCCTACAGTATAATAACAGGATGTCGCAGATATGATAAGCCAGCACCTGATACAATGAAGAAAGCAATAGAACCTCATACAAAAAACATGACGTCATGTCAAGTGAGCCAGTCCCATTCAACAGTCATCATGGACAAACAGATTCCAGGAGTTGTCAATGTATTCCCGTGGTATTTTTGTCTTATCATTCCAGACTCTCCATCTTTCCATAATCGATCTATTGCTCCCGTAGCTCCATGATCACGCAGGTACACACTTGTTGCGTTCTCATTTAAACACCACTCCTACGTCAGTCGTCCTTATAAATTCCAGTCGATCCCAAGATCATTGAGGATCCGGATAAGTGTTGCATCAACACCTTTAAGATTGGTCGAACGTGGTATCCAGGACCCACCCCCGGACGGATAAGCATACTAGAGGCGAAAACACCGAGGTAGGGATGAACCGAGGATCATCAATTTATTTTTTGAGTGCTGACTTGAACAATTGTGATACGATGACCAGATGTCACAAGGGCAACCTCATGTTCGACATCAGCAGAGAAGGTTACCCAAGCAATTGCAGCTGGAGGAGCTCCCTGAAGGAGTTCTTGTCCATTGAACTCGCGACTCGGGAAGAGTGACGACACCAGAAGTCCAAGGTTGGTGTATAGCAGATTTATTTTCGAGAGCATCACCAAGACGTTAGATGACACCATCGGAATTTTTGTTAACAAGAGCTTCGCTGCGTTTTTTGTCTATGGTTGAAGGAAGTAACAACCAAAGCCACCATTTTGCAACTCCCGGGTCTAAATAACCATTCAAGCGCGTTCGGATGTATCTATGAGGGCCAGTTTTAGAAATTTGACTCAAGATGTGCAGTAGATGTGCAGTGTTGCTGTAGCACGAGCTCTAGTAGTAATTTGACTCGGCTCATTTATAGTTTCAGTCAATGTAAGCCGTGTGATTTGCAAAGGTTGTGGTACATTCTCCAAAGCGCAGCGTGTTCTGAGATTTCAGATTCAGCATATTTCATTGAATCGATAGGGTCCACCTTGTCCGCAGTCACAGTCACATTTACCCTCCATCAAAGCACGGGTCACCCTTATACAAAACACCTGGTTTCCCGCATCGATCCTGGACCCCTCCAGATCACTCATTTGACATATCGGACTTCAACAACCCCTCGTGTCCAACAAATGATGACTATGGATAGCAGTCTTGAACGTCTCGTCAAGCTTTCACAGGACTTTTGTTACTCGCCCCCCGATCCCAGAAAACCCTTGGGCAATTAATGGCCTTCTTCCATTCTTGTCTCGTTTTGCAAAACAAATACCCACGTTTTACCCTGTTCAGTTCAATGAACATGCTGCATATCGCTTTTCCCTAGCCTTCTAGTGTGTAGTGAATACTGGTGTTAGAGGAAGCGAATAGGTTTGGAGGAGACTCGTACAGGCAGGGACACTCGATGTGGTTTGGTGTATTCTTGAGGCTTGGTTGGTAAGCAAGGGTTTTTCTGTAGGACCTAGTTCAAATGTGAGTGGTGCACTCTAGAAGACGAGAGAGCAACGACATGTGAGGAAGTTGTCAGAAAGAAGATGCAGCTGCGCTATCAAGGGCACTACTAAGTGCCACCCAACAGCCCCTTAAAAATCAACTCCAGACTAGATCACAAGACGAGAAGGTCAGTACATTTGACTATGTTCTTCCCAGATGTTGATCAAGTTGTTAGGATGAACCAACGGATATCTCATCGAGTTCTGGCCCAGATGATAGGAGTTTCCCTCCCATGGGATCTACTACTGCTGCTATGGCTAACTCTTCTTTCTTTGTCTCTCCCATTCGTCCATCTCTTATCTCGACTATATGTACTCCAATCTCGGCTTCTGCATCCGCCAGTGATAATGATATGCCTACCTCCAATTCTGCCGCTGTTACTCCTTGAGGAACTACAGCGGAAACGGCAACATTCTTATCCCTTTCTGCCAATTGGGATCGCAATTGAACGGTCATTGCGCGAAATTTATGGAATGTCAAGGGACAAACTGTAATGCTTCGTCGACAACCCACAAATTTGTCCAATGCAACGATTGTAGGCCAACATGCTGAACATTCTACAGATACATCACACCCTTTGATGCTCATCACTTCCTTGCCAACTTTTATTCCTACCACCGACCCACGACCAGCACGTCTAGCAATGCTACCGCAGTCGCCAACAACACTATAATTGATAGCAATTTTACATCTCGACCAGGGCCGGTGCGACGAACAACACCATCTACTGCCACTGCATCTGGGTGCGATGCCCCACTTCCACAATTGTCCCGCAGCGGGAGTTTCCAGGACCATATCGCGATCAAGATATTTTGTTAGGGCTACAACTACAACTACTTGCATATCCACAAATGAGACAGGCATTTTATGAATTTTTATCCTGCACTGGTACTCTTGTTGCGGAGAGCTCTAGCGATAGGGTTGTGGAGGAACTGCAGTGTGGAGCCTCAGAGGCAAGGAAGGTGTGACGGGCATGTATGGGTATTTGTGGACAAAGTCAGATTTTTCATTGCCTGTACAAAAGGATAGAAGCTACTTCAAGATGTTCGTTCAATGGGAGTTGTTTTGGAGGCTCAGAGCCGGTGTCGGGGTGCATTGATATCTAGGTCTAGGTCAGGGTTGAAGAACGGGAGAAAGAAAAGGTTTTTTTGATCAATACCACATCTCCATATCTAATTCCTCTCATAATTAATGTCAACTTCGATAGCCCCGGCACTTTGATTCTGAGCTCGAGTTTGGGAGTGAAGCAGACAAATATGTTCAGTCTTGTGGAGAGAGATTTACGTTGAAACCTGAGTTAGCTAATGGTAGTGTGGTTGTGGAAATGTGCCCAGGCCAGGTTACCGCCTGAGATACGATACTGAGCTGGCGTGGAATGGATGATTTGAGAGGCGAGGGTAAGGCAGTGTGCAAATAGTTAGGTTGACATGCTGACATTGACTAAGAATCTTCTGCGACAAATCACTACCTCTTCTTCTTGTATAAATATCACCCCCTCCCGTCAATTTTCTTATGAACCATGTTTGTCCAGTGCTCTGCTCTGTGGTCTGTGGGAAGCCTATGCTCGCTGATTTTGCAAAAATGCAGAAGGTGTGGGAAGGGATGTCAGCTTTTGAAGTTGTTGGCTGATATGTCGATGTTGGGGCTCTTCTGATCGTTGATCTGACTGACCATTGATTTACTGTTTTCCGATACAAGATTCTTTGTAACAAAGTCACGGGCTTTCACATCTCACCTTACAAAGGACCATAGCACAGGTTTCTGACGGAAGGATGACCTTTTCTTTAGTTGCCCTTGCTTCTCACTCATGCCTTGTCGATACCAATACACAGGTGCAGTGTTTGATTTCTCATATTCCAAGTCGACGGTGTTTATCGACAGCGACGACTTGTTGCCGACATCACGGCCATTCCCGTCAGATGACGAGTTAATAGAATTTGATGTCATGTCAACAATGAGTTTACGCCGCCCAGTGCGACTGCTTTTGTTCCTGTCTACCACTCTTTGGACTGATCATCCATCCTCGTCTCGCCATCATCATTGTTCTCATCTTCTTTTTTCTCCTCAAGATGAAGAAGGAAACTTGATTGATTTCTCATCTATACAACACCAACGCAATTTAGAGTTAGTTATCTCTGGCCTTCCCAGGAACTGGTGAGGTCTCCAGTACACAAGGTCATGTGTAAACATGGCTACCCATTTGGCACATCTAGTAGGAGAGTCAGAGTAGGAGAGATTTAGTAGGAAATAGTTGACTCTTATTTCAGAAGATATGATGATAATTTTGATGTTCACGTTATATCACCATGGATTTGTTGATAGATGCGGAACGAGAGCTGGAGCGTCGCGGGAGCTGCCTCCCTCGGTTGAAGTACCTGCTTTTGGCCAGGAAACATCTTGGCTTTGGCACCAATGATATATCATAAAAGTCTTTCAACGATTCACCCATTGTCTTTTCGTTTCTTGATAAGATGAGAATAACTATTCAGTTGGTCAACTATCGAGAACCTTGATCGAGCTTTTGAAATCTCCAGACATGTTTCTCGGGCTCTTGTCTAACCCTGCAGTGTGATACTGCTTCAATTGACTCCACTCAGACGTAAAACTATTCAGGTTTCATCATTTCAAGCAAAAAGTCTGTCTCCGAGGTTTATAACTGCTTGCATCACTTCCACAAAATACGCTTTTGCGTATCTGTTTTGCCCTTTTCCCAATCTCTGTGCACTAAAGCCAGGCAACCTGTCGAGATGTTGGCCCGAGGAACCTCTAGACATTCCTGTGGATTGTTATGGCGGCTTCTACGATGCATCCCTTGGTGCCATTCTCAATTCTAGATACATAGTCATTCGCAAACTTGGATGGGGTCATCACTCAAATGTGTGGCTTGCTCGCAACGTCAAGTGAGAGACTGAATTCAATGTCCATAAGCGTCTAATGACTTCCTGTTTTTCTTCCGGAGCAGAGTCTGGATTCTTTGCGATCAAGACAGTCTATGCCACCTCGCACGTTCTTGATGAGTTCAGTGTCCTTCAGCGTATCGCTGAGCAGGCAAGGATAACAAATCATCCGGAATGCAGACACATCTCAACTATACAAGAAAACTTCGAACTCGGTAGCGGTCATGGTCGTCATCTTTATCAGGCATCAGGAATCTTTCCCGCTCTTTCTGACCATGATAAGAAATCATCCCGTTCCAATCGTAAGATCTACGTCAAGATAATTGCTCGACGCTCTTGATTTTCTTCACAGTCAATGTCGCGTAATTCATACAGGTGAGACACCTCAGCCTTCTGACTCACCTCTGACCTCAGTTTCTGACCTCAGTTTCTGACCACCAGAAAGATATCAAACCCGATAACATTCTGATCTTCTGAAATAATATTGATACCGACAAATTCATCGACTGCCCTCGCGGCCACCAAGAAAGCCAACGATCAATGATGGACCCTTCATACAGGCATTTCGATCCATATCGTCAAGCTTGTTGTCGAACTCGAGGACATCAACCGATCTTCAAGGTCTAGAGGCGACATCAACAGTTGCACTATGAAGTATGAGATGAAACGACCGTATGTCTCAGATGTTCGCCGAGATCTATTGAGAATGTTCGGAATGCTTGTCAGTGGCCTTTGCTCAGATATATTCACGTTGGAGTCGAGCCGAACACATCACACGACTAGGAATCGACTGGATACTACTTTGTGAAAACCTCAAGGCCTTGCTGGTCTTGGAAGTTGTCTGCGAGTTGTGATATGCTCTATTCGCTATATCATATCCAGACAAACTGATATGGGTGGCAGTGACAACGAAACGTCTGGTCCCCCTGATGGAATGGAGCTACTGATGCACAGTCTGGCTGGACCGTCTATACCTGGTGAAATAAAGAGACACAAGGAAACACCGTTCTCACCATACAAATTCAGCTGCATCGAGTCAGATAACATGTATGCCATTCAGGAATGATTTTTCTCCGTGAATAAACTTTTTGAATGATCATGACGAGATCCATTTGCATGAACCATTTCCTTCAACGGAGACGGATAGTTGACCTCAACAGGGACTTATCCATTGTAAAAGGTTGGGATCGAGAACAGAACTAGCAAGGAAGCATTAGTTTGAGCGATATAAAATCAAGCATGAATACATACGGCTCGAAGATTGCCAGTTGCAGTTAGTATCTCTGACATCATCCCAGGTATAGTAAACCTAGTCAGACGGGTCTCATCATCTGACTAAATCGTGAAAGAGCCTTTGCATTTAAGTCTCGCTCGTGCTGAACGGGTATAATGGGCTTTTCGTCGACATCCATCTGAATGTCATGATTTAGATCTGAGACATGTGATGCGCGTCGCAATGAGTGTTTCTCTTTGTTCTGGTATTGATATTAATTCCAAATCATACAGCATGCCTACACCCAACTCGCCTTTGGCTTTTTGAAACTGATTTCGCCCGCTTGCTTGTAATGCAAAATATCAACGTTTTCTGAAGGATTCCCATCAGTATATGACGAAGCAACAAACTTGTGCAATCTATACTGAGGAGCGATTTGTTGACAGCCACAGCCACAGATTGCTTCTCTTCCTCCCGTTTGACTTTTTTCGATATTACTGCCGATCCCAGACGGAAACGCTTCATATCAAATGCATAAGAATGTGTTCAGCAAGAGAGAATGAGAAAATGCAGAATCTTTTGGGCCCTTCAACTCTTAGCGAGGATAGTTCGCTTCACGCCTTGATTACCATTCTTGAATTCCTCATCATCATAGCCTGTGTAATCACGCTGTTTAGTTCTCATTTTTTGGTGCACTTCCTCCTTTGCCATCTTAACGTTCTGTAAGTCATCCTCTAAAAGGCTCTTGCACCAGGACTGAAAAGAGATGATGTGACTGTCTTTGAGCATAAGTATACCCGACTCGCCCTCATCCAATGTATCAAAGACGTGGCTGACCTTTAAGCCCTCGAGGTCACCTACAGGCGTGTTAGAAGCAGAAGCTGTTGTATCGCACGCTTGGTATATTCTTCTTGGAAAACTTTGTCCAGTGTTCCAGCTCCGCTTGCCTCGGCCTTGCAGGTTTTTTCTCTTCTTGCTTCTTTTGATCCACTTGAATGTATCGTCATCACCATCTGCATCGCTGAGGGTTGCACCCACGAGTGAAGTTGAGTGAAGCATGTGATTTCGTACCCTAATGAGTTTGTATAAGAGCTCTGTTCTTCGATGGTGTCGTAGCCTATGAGGCCAATAGAGGAACATAGAAGTGACTGTGCGACAAAGAAAGGCCCCGTGGCTATCCCCTCTGCAATCCTCCTGGAACGAGCAACAACACATATTAACACATTCCGAAGAGAGAGAACTAGACATACTTTGTTTCTTGCTCTTTCTTCTCCTTTTCGCGTAAGTTTCTACATCTTGCTCCTTGTCATTTGCTGGTGCCTTGTCCTTAGTCAACGGATTGAGACCAAGCGAGATATGAATCTTATAAGTCTTCAGCTCCTCTACCAGAAGGCATACCCCAAGCTCAGCGCTGCATAGGCCGCCCTCCGTTCACAGCGGGACTCATCCCACCCGGTGCCATTCGACGCGGCTCGCAGGAGCCATTTCGGAGCGAAAACTTGGTACTCTATTAGGCAGCTGGATGTGTCGCAACACGTGATCGGATATCCTGGGGAACGGAATTCAGACACTACATATCCCAAAACTCCTATGGTCCAATGATGTCCCTCTTGCCAGCTTTGATAAACTCATTGGACTTTTGAAATTCCTAAACATGTCTCTCAGGTCCTTTCGCCTAACCCTGCAACGCGGCTTCAATTGCCTCTGCTCAGTCTGTGTAAAGCTTTCCGTAATTTTACAAACTATGTTTCGAGAGCAGCTCAAGGGAGACGATGCTTCACGTGAAGATCACAGTCAAAATGTAACAGCGTATTTATGTGCCGGAAAGTTCCGTCCCGAAGTTTATAAACTGCTCAGACGCATCACTTTCACAAAATGCGCTTTTGCAAATCTCTTTTGCCCTTTTTCCGATCACTCTGCACTAAAGCCAAGCTACCTGTTGAGACGCATTGGCCTGAAGAACCTCTAGACCTTCCCATAGATCGTTATGGCGGCTTCTACGATGCATCCCTTGGTGCCATTCTCAATTCTAGATACATAGTCATTCACAAACTTGGATGGGGTCGGCACTCAAATGTGTGGCTTGCTCGTGACGTCAAGTGAGATTGAAATCAATGTCTACAAGCATCTAATGACATCCCGCTTTTCTTCTGGAGCAGAGAGTCTGGATTCTTTGCGATCAAAATACTGACAGCCTATGCCACCTCGCACGTTCTTGATGAGCTCAGTGTTCTTCAGCGTATTGCTGAGCAGGCGAGGATGACAAATCATCCAGGACGCAGACATGTTTTGACTATGCAAGAAAGCTTCCAGCTTGATAGCGCTCATGGTCGTCATCTTTGCTTTGTTCATCAGGCATTGGGGATCTTCCCCGCTCTTTTCGATCACGATAAGAAATTACCTGTTCCAATTGTAAAACATGTATCAAGACAATTGCTCGAGGCTCTCGATTTCCTTCACAGTCAATGTCGTATAATCCATACAGGTGAGACGCTCCAGCCTTCTGATCTGTTTCTGACCACCAGAAAGATATTAAACCCGATAACATTCTGATCTCCCGAAATAATATTAATATTGACAAGTTCATCGATGGTGGCGAGTTAGCGGCAGCTCAGGCTACACCCAAGAATCATACAACATCCCCGGAAAATGCTATTTTGTCGAAGCCTTTGACTGTATTTACGCCTACAGAGCTCGCCGATTTAAACCAGGTACCAAAATTTGATGTCTTGTTGACGGATTACGGTACAGGTAAGCGTGCAGCCAAGAAACAGTAGCAGTATACCTTAGCGACTTGCAGCCGCGTTCATAGATGGGTATCGCGCCGATGAGATCCAGCCTTATGCCCTACGAGCTCCTGAGGTTATACTTGGTGGTGAGTGGGGAACAAGTGCTGATATTTGGAACCTTGGATGCCTTGTACGTGTTTTAACACCAGAGTCGTCCTTTGTTGAAGTTGACTTGTGACAGGTATTTGAGTTTTTAACCGGGAGGTGGCTCTTTAATGCACGGGCAGGGCCTACATGGACTGCAGAACAATATCATATTGGGCATATGCCAGGAACTGTCGGAGAAGACTTTGATCTTGGCTATTACAAGGAGGCAAAGCGATTTAAAGACTATTTTCTAGAAGATGAGGGTTCGTGAACTTGTCAGCCCCTCATCTGGTATGTTACTTATGTCTGAATCAGGACGACTGCACATCAGGGTCGGCGGTGTAGTAAGCTTAGAACTTGCCCTCAAACGATACGGTGTAATAACTGATGACAATGCTGATGGAGCAAACCTCGTCGACTTTCTTCGTTCGATGCTGCGGTTAAAGCCATGTGACAGGTTGTCTGCAGGCGAGCTGCTTGGTCATAAATGGCTTAGCTCGTGATTCAAAGGAACTCTGGTTCTGAACTTAAGCTATGTAGCCCATCCATTATAAATACCTATGTACATCAAATAGACAGGTAGACTGCATGTGGGCCTTTGCTGTAGTCGAATATTGATTCCTAAGACTTACAGTGTGCACAGCTTTCAACTTGGCAGACCATTCCAGCCATCTAGGTGTAGTCAGTAGTGTATCAGGCCTGTCTGCTTGTTGTGAAGTACATATACAGAACTCTGTGCAAACATGTGATGCCCAGCATCGATACCTAAACCCCCACCACTTCTATTCTAGAGCCACTCTCATATCCTTGCAGTGACGTTTGGCCTAGCTCCATTTTGCAGATGACATCTACATATTCGGCTGTGATTTGCAATTTTCTTGACAAGGTGTGTAACTCTGATCCGTCTGTCTAAGGAAGTTCTGAGGCCTTGGGCCAAAAGACGAGCCTATGCGTGACCGAATTTAGTTCTTATTACTCTATCTAGGTTGTTGATAATACCTGAAAGTAGTATCTATTTGCCTCTCTTTCGCTCACTGGAGCCAAACAGTCGTGCGATTGTTTTGACAATATACTTGACTGGTGGAAACTACTCTAGCATGATTTATTAGTGACTTCTCAAAATCACGGACCGACAAATCACTGTGGATAACTGTATGCCAAAGTGACATATGTCACGGCTGCAATGTTTACGAGTGTACGTAGTTACATGGGCCATACAGCGGAAATCATCTCGAAAAAGACTTTGACCCGCACATGTGACACTTGACCGCTGCCTCGGTCTCGCCGATCATCTCTACCCTAATTGTCATGCGGAAGATAGTCAATTTAGAGTATGCTCTTCGTTCCGAGCTCGTGTGAGTGGTCCAGTCCACTTCAACATATATGGTAAGGTTGAGAATCAGGATGTCACAATAATGCATCTCGAAGGAGATGACATGCACGTAGAAGACTTCGATTTTGTTTCGTATTGAGAAGATTGAATCTGAGTGGTGCTCTCCAAATGTTCTTGTCCACGTCTTCATCACTGCACCTCCTTGTGGAGATTGATGTGTATATTGTGGGAAGTTTGACAGGGGACAGTAATACTGGAGTACAAATGACTTGCTCCTTACTTTGATAGTTGCCAAGAAAATTATTTGTAACCGAGTCCGGGAGAGTGTTATTACACACCGAACTGTCTACTAAACGAAAAAAATCGACCCTAAGGAAAATAATATATGAACTAAAAAAAAGTCCCCAGTCTGAGAGACTGTCACCCACCGAGAGCCTTTTACCTAAGCAGGCTGGCTGATACCCCCACAATATTCTTAGCAGATTACAATGTAAATCATATGTTCATATGGTATTGAAGCGTTATCCAGAAACAGATGCGGAGTTGGTCCCCTTATCATACTGATGGTATTTATCCGCCGGAAAATGTTAATCGCTTATGTCTGCTTTACAGTTGACAAATTATCTACAATCAAAACATAAGATCGAAAGGTCACCGTCAATTTTGAACTACACTACATGGTTTTTATTTGTGCATCGTAGCTGAGACCAGGAATCTCACAAAATGGAAGAGGATAATATCACATCAGTGTCTACAGTTTCTATCAAATCAGTGGCACAGCGCAGTCGAACACTGGAGTCATTGTTCTAGGATTTTTCCTATGGAAGGTTCGAAAGATGATTTCCCCTGCTACATTTCGAATCTTGAGGTAGTGCTATTCAGGATGATAACACCCATGTGGCCCGCTGTCATGACGCAAGTAATATCCGTTGTCGAGTTTCTCTATAAATTGAGGCACAACTAAGCAATGAAGACTGAGAACTCGAAAATAATTTTTTTCAACCAGGTAAGCAGCGCTATATCACCTCAGGCCTGTCCCTTTGCTCTAGGAAACTTACTCATGAATCGATGCGACTCATACCCAGAACTTGACTTGAAGATATGGCTGGATTCATTTGCTAGGCAACTCGGTTCAAGAAATCTTGGTCATAGATTCATTTCCACTCTTGTATGGAGTGCGAAACTTGTTCAACCGTATAAGAACAATCCCACTTGCAAATCTGAAATTGAGAATAACGTTCGTGATTATACAAAATCGTCTGGGCTTGAATCCAGGGGGGCATATGTGGCAAGAAGGAAGTGGATGCGGGGGAATCTGAACAAAAGGTTAAGTTTCGGGTATGATCAGACAGGATAACGCTGGCATACGGCACCAAGCTTGTTGAAGTCGATGTTGAGCGACCCGTTAAAATGCAGGGACGCCGTGACAGATGATACCACCTAAGCAATCAATATGGTCATCCGGAATGACACAGCAGTGATGATATCAACGCGATCCATGGGAATGGAATTTGACCAGCAGCAAGATGAGCATCATAATCCAGATGTTCGGCGACACCGGCACCGCGGGGACAGCATGAACCTGACGCATCGTTATTCAATATGAAAACTTTTCCATCATTTTCAATGTGACGCACCTCATCGAGAAATATCAGTGCACCATGTTGCTCAGCCAGATCACAGGTCTCCTTGATGGGTCCAATACTGCCGCACATGGAGTAGATACTCTCACAAACGATGAGGAGACCATTCGTTGTGATACACATTACTCTTTGTTCTCATAATCTACAAGCACTTAGATATCAGTCGGTGCCCCTAGACAATATACATACCTTCAAGCGATGGCTGCACTGAACTCCGAGTATTTTTCGCCTTCGGTGTCCCAAGCGTGTGATCCTTTCCCATGCAAAAAAACAAAAATGAGATGGGCATAAACGCCAAGGAGGGGAGCTCTAGGCACTTTGCTCTGCTCTGTTCGTACATTCAAGTTATAAAGCGGTTTAGTATATTTGGTGTAGGCAGTGTCCATTGACCTGTCTTTCCATCAGGAACTGTGAGTCATTGATTGAGAATTCGGCACCCACAGAGAATAGATGGATGTACACTTGAATTGATACCTCGAGGTATATGGTGCCTACGAGAGGTAGTACAAATTCAGGCGATACAATTTGTGCTGAGCCGACGATAAATCATGGCCTCGGGTATAGTCTCCGGATTATTGGTTCACAGAGTTTCTCAAAGAAACTGAGCAGTCGGTGTAGGGTCAACCGGTAATGAGGTAAACGTAAAAACGACTCGAAGTCATGGACGACGGCATCAGATGTGGGTACATATAAATTACCTAATCTCAATCTTCTCCTCTTGAGCATAATATTCAGGTCAAAGCTAAACTGTTGTGATTCCAAAATCTTGCGTTAGGAATATAGTATCAACGAGATCGAAGCTAAGGACCTGTGCTGTGAGCAACTACATTTACAACGAACATGTCCTGTCAAATGACTTGACATCCCAAGTCAGGTGACGACTTGGAGTCAGCTTGCAACATGCAACTTGCTACATGAGAACTAGAATTAACAATAAGTCTCAGTCATCACCGGATGTGGTAGACGGCCGAGGGACAAAAGTGCATGACAAATTATTTATATGGAAAAGGAAAGAAAAAACGTCATCGACTGACCAACAATGAGGCATGTTCTAAATATTGAAAAAAAAAGAAAATCTACTCGGATATCTATAATAAGATTTCGGTTAAATTCTTGTAAGATGCCGGTGTGAGTACCTGCCATACATGGTTCGCGGTGATGAAGCTTATGCCCGAGGGTGCTCACTGAATCATCCAGCTCCTTGTTGGTCGCCGTCTCCCCATTTTTTGCCGTGGTGGCTGATACTAACCACAAATCCGTCAGGTTAGATAATGAATATCAGGCACGAAGACTAGACCTTGCTCTACTCGAATATCTATAATAAGATGTCGGTCAAATTCATCTTTGAAAGCGTCAAGTTTATTCTTCAGTGCAATCGCTTTCTCCATTTGAGATTCGACAAAGATGTGCTTGACTAGAGCGAACTAATCAGTCATGAATCCACCCAGATGAAGATGAGTGGACATGTACACATCCAGCTTTTCAGCCATCTCCAAATGAAAATCACCACTTCTTCCATTATATTTGGAAACTATCTGATAGTACTTTGAAGTGGATCTGATATTGGAACCTTTTGAGCTGGCCAGCGAGCACTTGTATGCTCATTGCAAGGCTTTTCATTGCTTCATACAATTCCTTTTCAGTCTTCAGATGCTGCGAAAATGATCAGTGATCTTGTTGACGTTGAAAACAGAAAAAGAGCCTACTTTGCACACATCCTAAATACAGGAGAATACAGCATGTGTGACGGGATTCAGCTACTTCAAGTCAGACAACATATAGGAATAATAGTCAACAATCAATCACCTTGCTGATTGCAGTCCCTAGACTAATGAATATCCCAGCATCGTTTGCAGAAGCAGAACAATGCAGAGCAGACTGTAACTCGTCCAGTTTTACCACCAGCTCATTGATCCGTGGATCCACGGCATTTGGATCAATGTCGTGACTCTACAATTGTATTTAAAGAGGAAGTCATAGCAGGGATAATGATAGCGTACCTTGATGACTAGCCACAGCTGTAATTCGTGGATCGGATTATCAAATTTCACCTCAAATTTTGCTAAAATCCTCTGAGTAAATTAGGAGCGATCGAGGTAAATATTCCCTCACAATACAGTGAGAGTGGACATGAATATGGACAGGATGTGTTTGAGAGAAGAGGTGTTGTATCGGCTGGGAGCCGGTTGTAAAATGTGAAAAGGATACATGTTGAGTAGGAATCTCCAGACTTCAGTTCTTTGGTATTTGTCGAACCATTGTTTTCATGTTGTCACTACCAAGAGAAACATTTTTGCTCAGCAACTGGGACTACACCAATGATTAAATCATTATACAAAGTCTCCTCTGGAACAATGATAAATCATAAACACATTCGACTTGTTGTAAAAATGACTGCCTTCAACACAGGAGTGGCAGATACAACCATCCTATAGTGAATCAATGAGTTCGCAATAACGTTTTTTTTACAATGGTAACTAAACAACTTGAAATCCTCAAAAGTACGTCTCCCCCTGTCCAATCTCTTTTATCCAAGTGCTTGCACTATCTTGGATGCTTTTGCTAGGTCGCTTCTGCGCACCTCTCAAAGAGCCAAGGTGACAGTGAGGATGGATGTAGTCTAGAGACAGCAAGAATCAATGTCACGATGCCGGTCACCTACTCTGACTGTCCATCTGCTGGAATCTATTCTGCAGAAAATTGAGACAAAGTTACCTGTTGGAGTAGATGTTGGGGGAGCATTCTCAACACAAATTTTACATGTCATTGCTTTGTTGGAATAAGAGTCGTCAGACGTTAGGAAGAGCTTCACGTACCATCCGCAAAAGGTGTGTCACTTGCAAACTTTTTTTCAGACAAGATAGGAGTCAACACATGAAAATCGGGAAAACGACTCGTATTCCAATTCAATGCTGGAGATATGAACTAGGATAGAAATTCCAACATCTGGTCATCATGAGCAGAAGAAATTAAGCCCCCACATTCAATACCCATTGGACGCGGAATGTCAGGGTGATTCAACATAATGTTGGATGGATATCGAACGGTGTTCTCTGTCCCAGCCCAGTCAAAATCAACAAGAATAATGTCACCCAGAACCTCGCTGTCCACCCTATCTCTTTTGACCATTATGTTCGTTTCCTGCAGATCACCATGGACGTACCCATCTTTATGGAATAAGGTAAGAGCCTCTTTAACTGCTTTATATATGTCCTTCTCCAGTCGTCTCCCCTTTATCCCGCAATATTGGTGTGAGACATCATTCATGACTACCATCATCCAACCATCTGCAAAGCACTCAACAGATCGGAGCTTTGGAGAAAAGCCATGTTCATGTGCAACCTTATGCGCATCCTCACCATAGTGGCAAGGAAATTTGACAAAGATCTTGTCCTCTGAATCGTCTCATATATATAGATAATTAGTGATTAGTAATGGTGATATATAATGATATTGAGATATCGATATTGACTAGACTGGACTAGACTAGATGACTAGATATTGATTGGTTGATTGCTTCGATTGCTTTGATTGCTTCGATTGTGATGTTGGGCTTCTAAAAATAGAATCAGGCACGAAGACCGGTACTCGGATATCTATAATAAGATTTCGGTCAAATTCTTGTAAGATGCCGGTGCAGGTACCTGCCATACATGGTTCGTGGTGACGAAGCCTATGATTCCCGAGGGTGCTCACTAAATCACCCAGCTCCTTGTCAATGGCCGTCTCCACATTTTTTGCCATGGTGGCCGATACTAGCCACAAATCAGTCAGGTTGCACAATGAATATCAAGCACAAATACCAGACCTTGCTTTAGGATATCTATATGAAGATGTCGGTCAAATTTGTCTTTGAAGGCGTCAAGTTTGTTCTTCAGCACAATTGCTTTCTCCAATTGCGAGTCAACAGAGATGTACTTGACTGGAGCCAACTCATCAGTCACGAATCAACTCAGATGAAGATGAATGGACGCGTACACATGCAACTGTTCAGCCATCTCTGAATGAAGATCACCACTTCTTCCATCATATTTGGAAATTCTCTCATAGTACTATGCAGCTGATCTGATATCGGGACTTCCTCCAGCCTGCCAAGCTGGCCAGCAAGCACTTGAATGCTCATTGCAAGGTTTTTCATCGCTTCATGCAATTCCTTTTCAGTCTTCACATGCTGTCAAAACAATCAGTCATCTTATTGATGTTGAAAACAGAAAAGGAGTCAACTTTGTATACGACCTCGATACAAGAGAATATGGCATGTGTGACGGGATTCAGCTACTTCAAGTCAGACAGCATACAGGAATAATAGTCAACAATCAATCACCTTGCTGATTGCAGTCCCTAGACTAACGAATATCCCAGCATCGTTTGCAGAAGCAGAACAATGCAGAGCAGACTGTAACTCGTCCAATTCTACCGCCAGCTTCTTGATCCGTGGATCCACGGCATTTGGATCAATGCTGCGACTCTACAATTGTATTTGAAGAGGAAATCATAGCAGCGAAAAGGATTTTGTACCTCGATGACCAGCCACAGCTGTAATTCGTGGATTGGATTATCAAATTTCACCTCGAATCTTGCTGAAATTCTGTGAGCAAATCAGGAGCGATCAACGTCAAGATTCCCTCACAATTTGTCCCTGTTCTACGAGACAAGTGTTTCCGTAAATCATCAAAAGTGATCTTAGCTTTACGTATGGGTTCCTTCTTTGAACGAGGCTTGCGAGTGATTTTCTTCCATAGTTGAGAGCGTTTTTCGTGTATTTCGATACTCAATTCACTTCCTTCCACAAGCATACTACACCACATGAACATGTGGGACCGCTCAGGCACAATGACAACTTACCACCCATTTTGGGTGAGCTCCAATTGCTGTTCACCCTTGATCCTTTTGCACAATTTTGTTTCAAGGCAATCATTGACATTGTCAGAACATCTGACAGTGAGTGAGCGTGGAGATTTATTGAGATTTCCGATTAATTCTAAATATCAATTTAGTTCATGATCGACTGAGCCGATCGACGATCAAACAAAGTGACACTCACTGACAACTTGGATCGCTGAAAACGGTTCGAGTGGATTTGCCATAACTTCAACGATTGAAGAGAGAGGGTGAATGAGAATGGAGGGTTATCACACAAAGAACAAAAGCTGTGGTGGATATTTTAGATGTCAAATCGCCGCTTGAATTGGGACGTCAAACCGTCTAAACTTGTCACATTTTACTCCATCAGGTTATCTGTAGCTGCACTGATTGTCGCCGTCATACCTTTCTTACGCCCAACAATCAACTCATTTATAAAGAACTAGAATATTTGTTATATCATTACTGTTTGTACTTTGCCAATCTCCCGGCCATCAGTGGCAATGATAACGATGATCATCACTTGTTGCTTATTTACAGCTGCGGCCTTTTCATCGATAAGATATATATTTGATGGATATCTTATCGATGAAAAACATGCCTTAAATGGGCATTACCTTCCATGACTCACAAATTGTCTAGATATGGCTCTACGTGAAGTGCTCAGTATACTTGGACTACCGTCAAGGTAAGTGGTCTCTTATTGCTCATCCAATGAGCCAGTCCATGGGTGACTCACATCTGAGCAGTGTCATGTTTGCAGATCAGACCTTGTCTTGGATTATGGCTCCGTCTGTGTGGCATCTCCTCACTGTGTAGCTAATGGCCATATTTCTCCTGACATCACAGTCCCCGTCAGCAACGACATTGACATCGCTCTCGTTGCTGTCGTTCCCCTTGTCCCACCACTCAACAATGCTGCCCCAGCCCTTGCCGATTGCAGCACAGCCACACAACTTCTTGGCATCAAAAGCCTCTAATGCGTAGCTCAAACTAGGCCTGTCTCGTCTCTCTCCGTAGCCTCACATTAAACCCCTCTACAATCCTCCTCTCCGATTCTTTATTCTCTTTCCAAGTCCAGTATCACCCTGAAAACAAAGTCCCAAATAGGGAAATAGCTGTATGGTTCAAATAGACTTCTCAACAGACTTGCACATGATGCTCTGCAACCAGCTATGAGAGAAGGTTATATCAAGACTACGACCATGCTTGGAGACGCGGCCAATGCTTGCACCCCTGGTTGGCAGTACCAATACTGACTACAGTGGCAAGTTGGACTGGTTTCGTCACCCTCCTTTCTTTTTCTCATACCATCTCTTGGCCATGCTCAACACCCCAGTTCATCTTCCTCTTACTGCTGACGTCCTCCTCGAGGAGGCCTCCATATCTGAGGTATCAAAGAAAATACTTGCGCCGTAGACGAGTCTCTGTCAAAGCAACAGAAAGATTTTTTCTTGTGTCAACAATCTGCAGCTTTTCAACGCAAACTGTCGGCCCTCTGAAGAAGTTTCAGTAATTTGACTGCATTGAGCACCAATAACGGTATAAAGAGTGAATTGGACAACAATGGATTAGACAATCTGAAGAAAAAGATATAGGCTATGCAATCTGGCACCATAGAGAGGAAGATCGGCATTAGGGAACAGAGAAGAGAATCTTGCAAAGGAGCGTTGAAAATGGTGTCGTCAGGAGCTATGTACGCCCTCTCATCTTTTTAATTGAAAACTTCCACTCACATACACTGTGCAGCTCGGGTGGCCAACCTCAATTCCCTGGCCCAACTCATCATCAGCATCATTCTCTACTCACTCATCCATTATTTGCGACAAAAATTTCCATGATATCAATTCATTCCGGTCTTGACAAAATCAAGAAACGGCAAATTGAATACTTTGCAGCAGTCCACGAGAAAGAACTCAATGCGGACAGGGAGACATGGGAAGCAGTATATGGATACTGACAAGAATAAAGGTTTTGGTCTGAGTCTCTCAATCCGACACAAGGCACCTGGGTATCTGTGTCTCATTCGACCTGAAAGGTGTCCGGATTTAGAAGGTTGCCTTCCAAACATGCAATGACCTGGTTATATGACATATTCTATCAAGTCTGAAGAATTGCCGTTCCTACTCCTGGCACCTGATGGCTTGACTGTTGTCTTGGTCTTCCTCCGCTGCATGTTATTCAAGGAACCAAAAGCTGGCCAAAGATTCCTTCTTGACAAGTGCTCGATAATCATCTGCAGTGCTTGGTTCTGATTTTCCGAAGCCATGGTTGAGCTCTTTACCAAATTCAATAATGCGGTAATGCCCTTTATTGGTTCCCCCTTGTGCAGACTGATGTTTTGTCTAAAATCAAAGGTTGCGCAGTCGTTTGTCGGAAAGTGGTTTTTGCTGGAAGGCTGCGGAAAGCTCAAGGAACATAGTGGTTCATGTTTCATGATGTGCATTCTGTCCTGATAAAGTCTAGTCGTCATCCTCACTGGCTGTCATAGACTGAACTTTGTGTAGGTCTCACAACATGGGTGAGCAGTTTTGAAACATTGACCAGTCAGTTCAGAATTTGATTCTTTACCTTTTCGTTGCAATCTTTCATTAATCATAAATGTGTGGCAGATCTCTGCGTCTCCGATTCTGACTATCTTTCATGTCAGAGTGAAATTTAATTACTGTAACTGCTGCTATCGTAGCTCTCTCCTCCTTCCTTATGCTCTTGCCAATCTTCCAATAGGGCTTGCACCATGGTTGGGACTCAACGCCTAGGTGAGTAGCTCCTCAACTCCATAATTATAATCAAGCAGCCACTTCATATGCGCTGCGTGTGGAATTCTGGTTATAGCATAAGCTACACTCATTGATGTCCACCTGCTTCAACAGTCAGTATCTTTCTTTCTTTCTCACCTGACTATATGCAAAGCTTGCACATATATAGACAGACATTTATTGTCCTTCATCACACTAACACTATACATTTCCTTAATTTTGTAATGATTTTATATTGCGAGGACGACGATAATGGTTATAATACCTAACAAGTCGCTCATTCGCCATCTACACAAAAATACTTTTATGACAATTCCTTCCGAGTCCGCATGTCCATCCTGCATTACAACCAGAAAAAGTCTAGTGACGACTCAAAGAATATGAATAAGGTGAAGACAGCTGACTAGTACTCCTGCTCCCCTTCTGCATTAGCAGAATCCAATGGTACTTCCTCGCAATCCTTCTCAAGAGCTGCAAGATCCTTCCTTGCCTCGGTAAATTCACCCTCCAGGCGTCTGAGTTTCTCATAATCTGATTAGTCAAAATTGGTATTTACCTCTTCCATATCCTCACCCACAAACGCACACTTGAAATACAACAGATTAAACTTGTGGTCAAGATGGCTCCATGCTGAGGCAATAGCGGTACTGGCCAAAAATTATCTCGGTCATGAAATAAACTCTCAGTCATGATTGCTTATTTGAAAAGAGTGCACAGGGAGTGAAACGCCTTGGCAAGATCTCCCCCCCGAGGTTGGAGGTGGTGCTGTAGACTTGAGAACGGCGAGTGGCAAAAGACTAGCCCACTACAACGGCACATGACAGGAAAAAACTCAGATTTTGAGCCTTATCTGCATGTGAATGCACTCTCTGCTGCTTTGCAAGAGGTGGCCCTTGCTCCCCATCCTTTGCCTGCGATCCTGAACGTGGTGGAAACAAGACACTGAGATCACTGTCAGGTTATTGAGCAGGGGTAGATAGCTGGGCGTCACCATATTCACGTCGTCTAGGTCGCCATGATTGCTATTGAGAGAGTTGATTAGGACTTGTGTCTATGAAGATGAGATTGAGCAGCGATAGAAAGCATGAAAGACCGATGTAACTAACTGCAACGAGGTCAACGCGTCGTATTCAGAAGATTTATTGGCTGCTGAGCGTGCCAGTGGCTTCAGAATTGACTTTACCATCATGGTCAATAGGCACTATGGCTGGAGTTACTGAGTTACTGAGTTCCAATCTCACTCTTGAATTAATTTTACTGAGCAGGCATAAGACCTGTGGCTGTATCTAAATTTTTATTTCTCAGTCTAGCCTGTATCTGACTCCAAGTTGTTTATTCTGTATAGCTCTACTTAGGCTCGCTAAAGCTCCCTTTTCATTCCAATCATGAACTCCAGTGGACCTCATATAAGGGTCATTACCTGTTCCCTCTGTAAGTCTCAACATGTTTTCATGATAAGATAACCTGGTTCAGTGGTACCAAATGTCGTCCATAGGTGAAGAATAACTCAATTGAACGTCGAAGAAAACAATACATAACTTGAGAAAAGGGGGAAAATGGATGGGCAAGTTACTTGGGTAAGCATTCAAAAACGTACATTAGATACTCTTACAATTTTATTTAGTATTTATTACCATAGAAAAATCCGGCAGACATTAGCCAATGTAGGGATATTGATTTCATAAAGCCATGGCGACATACAGCGATGATGACATCAAAAAGGTTGTGGAGAGGCTCCTGCAATGATGCTAGAACAACGAACCATGTGACATTTGAGCACCATACTAAGGAGAATGACAAGAGTGTTGGGATGTCGAGCGTTACACTAAAAATAGGCAATGTTTCATATTGGTAGCTATGTTTTTAAGTAGTGTTTGTAACCTCCCCCAATCATATTTCAACGAAGAGACATTCTTGTTCTCACAATATTGTCAAATACAAAATGACTTAGGGCAATGTCCTCCATTGTTTCATCATAATCAAGCACGCGCCTCGAGTATTAAAGATGTCTGGACTCTTCTGTCTCTGAGAGGACCTAATAGATTGAAAAGCCGTTGAAGATCGCCAGCATATTACCCAACACATGAGGTGCGAATTCTGACCAAGGTGGGAATACAAGGAAACTGTTGGAATTCAAAGTGTGGCCCAAAGTGCTGAAGATGGTGTCAAGAAGCTCTGGTACAGTCAGGACACGATGCATGGTTTGTTGTACTCAACTTGGAACTATGATGATGTGGTGTGCTTACATCAGATCACTGTACTGCTGCTCCAGAGACAGATATGTGAGGAATGAGATTTTCTTTGTCATGGTCGTTCATAAAGTGTCGACGGTGAAGGCTTTCATGTTTTTTACTCTCTCGTATGACTATGATATTCTTTTTTCTTGATCATTGCAGCTCCCCTACAGGATAACGCTGCATTGATGCAATCTACTGTGATGTTTGTATTGACTGCCCATTGCAACTGGTCGATCACATGGCAGAAGACGATTACATGATGGGTGGGGTGATCACACCGTGTGATCAACAAAGACTGCACCGTGGGACTATCAACACGATACCATCATTGTTGGAACTATTGGTGCATAGTCCTGATCTCTCGATATATTGGCTGAAAGCTGAGAAAAATGGATGCGAAACTGAGTTATTGTATAATGATATAGGGCTGGGCCCAATCAGAAGTGATATAATTGATTTTCTCTTATAATATCATAAAGTTAAAATACAGTTCAGGGCAGGTCTGAGCTCAATTCTGATCAAGTCTGTCGTCCTCACCGATACACAACACACATACAACACTCATGCCCAGTCTAGCATCTATTCCAGAAGGGGAGGTCCTCGATACATCAAGTCGTCGATCAAGTTCTAATCCAAAGAATTCCAATGCAAAGAAGACGAACTCAAAGAAGAATTCAAAGGCCCAATCAAGTTCTGAAACACGGAAAAAGGGGGCCACGAATTCAAAGGCCGAATCAAGTACTGACTCACAGAAGACAAGAGCCACTGCCCGTTCTAAACTCATGGAAGAGGCAAAGCGCATAGGAGAGGATCTTAAAGCACTACGCCTAGACTTCGACAGCACGAACAACCGATTTTCGGAGAATGTCCGCGAAGGAAATAAAGACACCTTCGACGCATGGCAATTCTTGTTTGCTGACGTACACAATTGTACTGGTTGGTTGCCCGAATCAAGAAGTGATATGAATTTACGGCTTCAAAATCCACCAGGGAAGCGTTGTATGTTTCAAGTTGTTCTGAGGATGATCTTCTTCACACATTTATACAGTAATGACTCCCTTGAACGAACGCTTTGAGAAATTTATAAGGGTAGTCAGGCAGCTGCAGAATGACCTCCCCGCGCCCTCTGACTTTGCACGGCACTCAGTTTGGCCTGAGGCTCAAAAGGATACTCCCATCCTCTGTCTTCGTCCTCCCAATGCAAGAGGTCTCCCATTGACCACACTGCATCATGTTTTCCTCCACTTCCAACGCGAAATATCCAGGCCCCTTCCAACGACTGAAACGGTGGCAGTCCAGATTGCTGCCTCGGAACTCTGTGCTAGAATGGGAGAAGCTTTCAACGATGAAACATCACGTGGCGAAGCTTTCGATGAATGTGTCAGCGGCGTTCTCGAGAAGGGAGTGGTGGAACGTTACTTGAAGCCTACTCCGCTCGGCCATTACGGCAAGGTTGATCGGTGTATTGAAGAAGCTAATATACCGATAGCTCTCCGCGAGGATAAGCTGGAATTTGGACATGGAGGGTCTGATGCATACATGCAAATTGCTCGCTGTTACGACCTGGTTGTGGAGGTCCTCACTGACGACAGCACAAAAGATTCAAATTCAAATGCCAGCAACTTTCTCACTCAAGGAGCTCCATGTTTCTTAGTCTGTCTTATTGGTACATGGTGTCGTTCACTCATCCTTGGATCTGTTGACTTGGTTCTGCCCAGGGCCCATGTTGGTCGTATGTGGTGGGTTCTATGATGGTCACAAACCAGTCGTCGAACCACTTGGCCAGCCTGTTTTTATGCTCGCTGATCACACCCGGACTCGTCAAGGTGAAGTAGCAAGACTGCTGGGGGCATTAGTCAGGGGAATCTCATCTTTGCGACGGTGAGGGCACAATGGGAATGTGTTTCGACCTCTGCCACTCACACAATGTTGCTTGCAGGCTCGTGACTGAACCTTCTAGAATCTCATTTGCACCTTGGACGCCTCGTATCTACGAGTCATGTACATTACTGAAACCAAAAGGCAAAAAGGGGACTCTGACGTTTGTGTCCAGGCCCAACGATGCGTACCAACGACTATTTCTTGCCACCCTGTCGTCTCCTTCCATTCCCGACCTTCAAGTCCTTGTCAAGCTTGTACCTCGCTCTTATTCACAGGATGTCCACAAGCATATGGCAGATAAAGGGCTAGCTCCCAAGCTGTATGGCTATGCAGAGGTGAAAGATGTACCAACTGCGTATGTCATGGAATACCTTGACCCGTCCGTTTGGCAAACACTATACCAACTTTTCAAACCCAAAAAGAAACCCAACAAGCCTACAGCTAATCAACTGCGAGGGGCTCTTCAGGAGATCATTGCAGCGCTGGATGAAAAAGAATATGTTCACGGTGATCTTCGAAGCAACAACATCATGATCCGAACCGATGTGATGGACAAATCTGTGGAACTCAAGGTTGTCGATTTTGACTGGGCAGGGAAAGCAGGACAAGTTTATTACCCGGCGGAACGAAATGAAGAGATTCAGTGGCCTGGCGAAGCAGGGGGACCAATTGAGCAAGATCATGATTCGAAAATGATAGATTCCTGGATGGAGGACCTACAGTAGAATAATCATATTTATTTGTTAAAATGTATTCTTGAGCCATCGGAAAGCGCAGATGTTTGAATAGCTTATTGTGCGGTTCCTTTCCCCTGATTAAAAAAGCACTGGGACGTCTATTTCAACTGAGTTCTACTGCTCAGTCCCCAATACCTCGACCTTCTTCCTCGCATCACAGGGGTTCTTTGTTTCATCATCTTTGTCGGATGGAGTTGTTATGGGAGCACTGTCTGGTAGATCAAAGTCTGCATCTGGCCATTCCTCATGTGAAAGTTGCGAATTGAACAGCAGGAGAGCTATATTTCGCAAAAAAAGAGAAAACAAAAGAGCGATGAATTATAAAAACAATTAAAACGCAGAAGTCGATTGTCCTCGCACAGCACAGGTCGCTGTTGGCGAGGACACGGGAAAAGCGAAACCAAGCCACATTCATTCTCTATAGATATCAGTCTAGTATGGCATCAATCTCCTCAACTCCTCTGCTCACTGCTCAATTTCACTCTTGTTGAAAATAATATATAGAGGTGTGGCTGCTATAGCAGCATAGTGCAGTGGCTGAGCAACTTGCTACACACTCATGAGGTATACACCTGTTTTAATCTTTCAAAGGTTGGTGGGTTGTGGTCTTGATGGTAAGGTAGAAAATAGAGATAAGCAAGATTTGTGGGGTTTATAGTGGATATTGTATTAGAGGAACCTTTGGTACAAAGTACTTGGGTTAGCATTATAGTAAGAGAATGCCCCTCTTTTATAAATTTACTGGAAGACATGAGTCATGTAGATTACATCCTACTGAGTCAGTATTTACTAAGAGCTTTACTAAGGATTTCATTTAACTAATGACTCAAAACTCATCTAACCTTTCCTGAGTCAGATTTCCATGTGCTCATCTCTCTATGATTTGTTCATAATATTAACTAGGGCTTAGGGTAACATTAAGCTATGTTCCATGAAGGTCTATGAAGGTCTATGGATGTTTAGCTGACATTATACCCAAGACCCATGCCTAAATATAGAGAGATTTTTCTCATCAATTAGTTTATCACTAATCTGCTGAGAGCATCAAATTCTAAATAATCCTTGGAATAGTTACCATTATTCTGGGCTGTTCACACATACATGTGGCTAATTCATTTATCACTGATATGGTGTACACAGCCCTATAGTTTATGATAATTAATAGTAATTAAATTCCCAGGAATATTGGTATATTTAATGGTGTCTAGTAGCAAGCTACTAGGACATTAAATATATATTTAGAATTTTCTCAACAGCTCTCTCCCCCGTTAGAGTCATCGTCGCTCTCTTCTGCACCCAACTCATCCCAGCCCTCTAGCACTTCATTTAATCCCTGTCTTAATCTGAGTCCCTGTTCTGCCATCAGATCCGCAAGCGGCCTGGTTGTGGTCATCGCATGAAGCTCATCTGTTATGTCTCCTTTGTCGATTGCCCTGGACCTGATATCCTCACGGCCACGGTGTTAAGCGGTGGATGCTCTTCTCCTCATCGCTGGTACCGAAACATGTCCTCTGTTTCAGACTTCAGAGCATCTAGCTGAGATCATGAAACTCGAGAACATCATCAATTTTCAGAATACAGTGGATTTAATCAAGGAAGCGCGGGCTTCTGAGCATCAAAAGAGCATGTGTCTTTGTTAAAGGCAAGATATCAACTCATGTCTGGGTATTCTACTCAATGAGCGGGTTGGGGTTGGGCTAACGAGCATTGCATTCATTTTTTCATTTTTTTGATTTGAATTTGGGAGATGTGGATCCAGCGAACTCATGATTCGAGCACACGCGTGCACGTGTGGTGGGGTCCTGTATGCCTTGTAATGTCTGTTTTTTTTTGAATTTGATTTTTGTGGTAGGCTGGCTTGGTGAGAACGCCCAGCAAAAATGAAATGAAGCGATGAGTTCAAATAAAATGGAAATCGGGAATTGTGAATGGAATCGTGATTTTCCCCTCCTCTCTCCCATTCTTATTTTTGTTTCTGTTTCTACTTCTTCTCAAAGATGGACGGACGGGCTCGAGGTTAGAAATAGCTAGCTACATAAAGCAAAAATGAAATCATTTGCTCTACTTTCTCCCTAATCACGTATCTGTATTTTTCTGCCTTTGTCTTCGTCTGAGATACAAGGACTTGGATTCTTGAGTTGGACTTTTGAGTGGGATTAAGGTGCTAATGCAATGAATAGTGATCCACCGTGTGAGCAACATTACGATGCGATCAAAGACTACACTACCGCAGGACATTGATCACATGGTTGTAGATATGATGGGGCATAGTCCTGAACAACTAATCTCTTGCTATATCGGCTTGGCTGAAAGTTGGATGGGAATTGGTAGGTTGTATTTTGATGTACGACAGGGCCCATGCTGAGTGTAAAAAGTGATTTCTCATATAAAATCAGAATACAGGTCTTAAACCAATGCTGACTAAAGTCTGTCGTTCTACCGATACACAACACACATACAACACTCATGGCCAGTGCAGCATCTATTCCAGAAAGCCAGGACTCTGAGACATCAGGGTCCCAATCAAGTTCTAATGCAAAGACGACGAATTCAGAAACCCAATCAAGTTCAGAATCAAGTTCTGAGTCAAGTACTGAATCACAGAGGACGAGGGCCGCTGCCCATTCCAAGCTGATGGAAGAGGCAAAGCGCATAGGAAAGTCTCTTGAAGCACTACGCCCGCAATTCGACGACATGGTTAACCTGTTTTCGGAGAATGTCCGCGAAGAAAATATAGACATCTTTGACATTTGGAAAATCTTGTTCGCTGACGTACACAATTGTACTCGTTGGTTGCCAATATCGAGAAGTAATATGAATTTACGGCTTCAAAATCCACCAGGCAAGCATGGTATGTTTCAAGTCGTTCCGAGAATAATCTTTCTTCTTCACACAGTTCTACAGGGATGGATGAATTCAATGAATGCTTCGAGCAATTCATAATGCTACTCAGGCAGCTGCAGAATGACCTCCCACCGCCCTCTGACTTTGCACAGCCCTCGGTTTGGCCTGAGGCTCAGGAGGGTGCTCCCATTCTCTGTCTTCGTCCTTCCGATGCAAGAGGTCTCCCATTGACCACACTGCATCATGTCTTCCGCCGCTTCCAATACGAAATATCCAGGCCCCTTGCAATGACGACTGAAACGGTGGCAGTCCAGATTGCTGCCTCGGTACTTTGTTCTAGAATGGGAGAAGCTTTCGACGATGAAAGATCACGCGGAAAAGCTTTCGATGAATGTGTCAGTGGCGTTCTTGAGAAGGGAGAGGCGGATTGGGAGTTGAAACCTTACCCATCCGGCCATTATGGCAAGATTGATCGGTGCATTCGAGAAGCTAATGTACCGATAGCCCTCCGCGAGGATAAGCTGGAACTTGGACATGGAGGGTCTGATGCATACATGAAAATTGCTTGCTGTTACAACCTCCTCGTGGGGGTTCTCACTAGCTGCAGCGCAAAAGATTCAAATGCCAGCAACTTTCTCACTCACGGAGCACCATGTTTCTTGATCTGTCTCATCGGTATCCAGTGTCGTTCACTCATCCTTGCATCTGTTGACTTGATTCTGCCCAGGGCCCATGTTGGTTGTATGTGGTGGGTTCTTTGATGGTTATAAACCAGTCGTAGAACCACTTGGCCAGCCTGTTTTCATGCTCACCGATCACACCCGGACTCGTCAAGGTGAAGTAGCAAGACTGCTGGGGGCATTAGCCAGAGGAATTTCATCTTTGCGACGGTGAGGGCACAATGGGAAAGCGTTTCGACCTCTGCCACTCACACAATGTTGCTTGCAGGCTCGTGACTGAACCTTCTAGAATCTCATTTGCACCTTGGACGCCTCGTATCTACGAGTCATGCACATTGCTGGAACCAGAACTCAAAGGCAAAGATGTGACTCTGACGTTTGTGTCCGGGCCCGATTATGCATACGAGCGACTGTTTCTTGCCACCCTGTCGTCTCCTTTCATTCCCGACTTCCAGGTCCTTGTCAAGCTCGTCCCTCGTTCCTATTCACAAGATGTCCACAAGCATATGGCAGATAAAGGGCTGGCTCCCAAGCTGTATGGCTATGCAGAGGTGGAAGGTGCACCAACTGCCTATGTCATGGAGTACCTTGACCCATGCACTTGGCAAACATTACACGAATTTCTCAAGTATAATGCTGTGGATCGTACTCAATTGCAAGAGGCTGTTGATGGCATCATTGAAAAGCTCGAATTGAAGAATTATGTTCACGGTGATCTTCGAAGCAACAACATCATGATTCGAACTGATGTAAAAGAGAAATCTGTGGACCTGAGGGTGATTGATTTCGACTGGGC
>JAHTMQ010000406.1:0-22296 GCA_019327925.1 Leucocoprinus sp. KB1807203
TTGTTTGAGAGACTTACTATCAAATACCCCCGAATACCAGAAAATAACTCAGTCAAATGGGGATATGATCTATAAATTAAAAGATAATTTACGACTTGGGTTAATAGAAAAACTCTATGTGGATAATGAAGAGTCTCTTCAAGCGTTATCTTTAACTAAATTAATTACTGATATACAATTTATTCATCAGAAAAAATTAATACTCTGAAGAAAAGAATTCTTGAAAAAATACAATCACTGAGATCTAAAACATTCTTTAAAAAAGGAATTTTATTTAATCTCTCATTTTTCACCAGCCGATGTTTCTTTCTTTAAAGACTTTAATGATTTTAAATGCAAGTTAAATATTTTAAATAAATCATTTATTACTTTAGACAAGTCAATCAGAGTTTTAAAATGAAGAGTTAATATAAGAGATACTAGTTTACTCTCACCAGGCGGAATGAGTCTACGTTCGATTGGTTCTTTATATCAAGAAGAGAATCTAGAAAAGATTTCTTTATCAAAACAAGATTTATTACAAATGAAACAATTCAAAAAAGAATCACCCGAAAAATTTCGTGAATATGCAATACAAGATGCCTTGATTGTTCTTTGACATAGCCTAAAAATACAAGATTCATTTCAAAATTTAACGGGTCGATATTCCATACCTGTAACTTTATCTTCCTTAGCTTCAAGTTATTTAAGACGTGAGTTAGTGTATCAAGGCAGGGGGAGATATCATCCTCCCACACTAAATGGTTTATACTCATTAAAAAACCTGAGTGGATTGAATACACCTGTTGGTGTTGAATTGAGTGGAGATTTGCATGAATACATTGATTATTTTCTTGGTTCATATCACGGAGGAAGAAACGAATCTTATCTTTATGGTATAATAAAAGGAGAATTCTATGACTATGATTTACCAGGTGCCTATCCAACGGCCATGGCCCTGTTGGATTATCCAGACTGAAATGAAATAGAGGTATTTTCTCGACTAGAACTACCCGTCTTTTTAGAAAAGTATGGGGGGAGAATACAAAAAAGTTATACCGCCTTGAAAATAGATTTTTGGTTTCCCGAACACATTAAATATCCAAATATACCTGTGCGATTGGACAAGTCATCTATAATTTTCCCTCTATCTGGGTCTGGTTTCTGTACAGGATTGGAATTCGAATTAGCTTTAAAATTAGGTTGTCGAATAAATATTTTAGGAGGGGTATTTATACCTTTTATAAATACAACCCAGAATCGAAGGAAAAAATCCTCTAATTTGGTTCAAACAAAATCAATTTCAAGGATGAATGAATTAATAGAATTGGAGAATGATCATTCGAGTATTTTAGAACGTTTATGAGGTCATCTACCTCAAAGAAAAAGTTTACAGGTACACTCAAATGAAAATTACTTATATCTAAAACAATTGCTTAGTGATGGAGTTGAGTTCTCTGATGAGGGGGGTAACATTTTAGATTCAACAGAGGATTCAAAGGAAAGTCAATTTTTTCTTGTAGTAAGACATTTAATTAAAGAAAGAATAAAGTACCCTAAAGGTAGTTATCAGAATCTTTTGTATAAGTTCCTTGCAAATGCAGGTATCGGTCAGATGGCCCGAGGTTTAAATCAAAAGAAGGTTTTTGATCCTGAAACAAAGGGGACAAAAGTTGTACCTTCTGGAGATTTGATTAGTCCTTTATATGCTGGTTGGATTACTAGCTATATTAGAAGCACTCTTTCTGAAATAATGAATTCTAGTAATGATTCCTTGATGATCTCCTGTACAACCGATGGGTTTATTAGTAATAACCCAAATCTATCTGATAAACAACCATCACCCGATGAAATCTTTAGTAAAAATTATCAAAAAACTAGGGAGCGTTTAACAGGAGAACAGAAATTATTGGAAATAAAATATCAAGAACCAAAAGGAGTTATCTCAATAAGAACTCGAGGTCAGTTAGGATTGAGTGGAGGAATAAAAGCCTTAACAGGGTATCAAAGAAGAGAATCGATTGAAATGACTATAGAGAAAGTTCATAATTCATTCCAAACAACAAAAACTCTACCTTTCATACAAAGTTCCCTAAGATCAGCCAAAGATATCTTTTTAAATGGTGGTCAATCAACAGTAAAACTAAATGAACGTGTATTTAATCTGAATTTTGATAATAGACGGGAAGTCGTGAAACAAACAAAAGAATATTTTGAAACAAAACCCTTCTATCATATGCAGAATTCAATGCAAGCTCGATTAATTTCTGGTTTTGGTTCATTTAGATATAGAACTTATTCACCTGTTTCAAAAATTCATTGTAAGGGAGATGCTTATATCACTCTATTAACTAGAATTCTAGTTAGATTTTTAAGAAATCAGGATTTTAACCGTACAGACATTCAGTCTATTTTAAAAAAGATTGGTTTAACAACGACAAAGAATTTTATTTCTAAGCAAAAGGGGTTACCCGTTATTTTAAATTCTATTCCAAAAACCAAGAAAACAACGGAAGTTTTAGAGAATTTACATTTATTATTTCCTAGCTATACTCCCACTATCTTTTTTAGATAATAAGTTTTCTCAATCTTTGTAAATAGCAGTAATAATACATAGTTAGGCATACTTGCGCTATCAGGTAACCTTGTGGACTGGAGAAAACGCCTCGGAACAATTGATTTAAAAGAAAATCAGTAAAATATTGTTATATTTCTTCTTTCTCTCTTAAGATTGATTTTTAGCTCCTAGAGAATACCAAAAATAAGAATTGTTTTAAAACTGGAACTTTTCTAAAAACGGGAACTTTCTTGTTTGGAGTGAAATAATAGTTAAAGGTACAACTTTGATTATATCAACACGATTCTGTTATAGTCTCGTATTTATAAAAAACTTTATCTAAACAAACCATGAACAAAAACAACCAAAAATATAATTTATTTAATAACTTAAATATAAAACGAATTACCGATCTTTCAGATTACCCTATCAATTTAACACATATGTTACTTTCTAATTTAGCATCTGATAGGAAAGACACAAAAACAATTCTATCTATTAGATCCCTTCTTTTTTCAATATCTGGTTTCCCTTCTAATAAAGATCTTTCACCTAGCGATTTATTAAAACATATAGAAGTGATAGAATCGTCCATACATTCCTTTAAAAAGGATGGTTTTGTATCTATGGAAAATATGGAATCTAATAGAATATTCTGTATCTTTAGAGAGCTTTATCCAAAATACAAAGATATTTTTAATTATAAAGACAAAGTTTCTTTAACTTCCTTGTTTGAATTAGAACATTTCCATAACCTAATAATCTTATTACTTATTCTAGAGATTTATCTATATCTTCCACAGTTAAAACAATTAAAGAAAGAAATAGAATTGGAAGAAGAATTAGAAGAAGAAATAATTCAACTAGATCAATTAAAAACGGCTTTAATTAAAACTTTATCTGGGGGTATAAGAGTTAGTTTATCGAAGAAAAGATTTCATTTACAAGAAAGAATTTACGTAGGATTTGATACTGAGTATACATCTAATGATTCTTTAACCAACCATCTTATTTGTTACACTCATACTTCAATACCCGAATTATTAATCACGATAAAATCTTCTCTAGTGGATTTTTCCACAAAGGATGGTAGTGTTTATCATCCTATAACCGCTGGTTTATTAAATGATTGTATCGGTTATATAAGAGATTTAAAGGGTGATAATGATTATGAAATAAATTGTTTGAGAGACTTACTATCAAATACCCCCGAATACCAGAAAATAACTCAGTCAAATGGGGATATGATCTATAAATTAAAAGATAATTTACGACTTGGGTTAATAGAAAAACTCTATGTGGATAATGAAGAGTCTCTTCAAGCGTTATCTTTAACTAAATTAATTACTGATATACAATTTATTCATCAGAAAAAATTAATACTCTGAAGAAAAGAATTCTTGAAAAAATACAATCACTGAGATCTAAAACATTCTTTAAAAAAGGAATTTTATTTAATCTCTCATTTTTCACCAGCCGATGTTTCTTTCTTTAAAGACTTTAATGATTTTAAATGCAAGTTAAATATTTTAAATAAATCATTTATTACTTTAGACAAGTCAATCAGAGTTTTAAAATGAAGAGTTAATATAAGAGATACTAGTTTACTCTCACCAGGCGGAATGAGTCTACGTTCGATTGGTTCTTTATATCAAGAAGAGAATCTAGAAAAGATTTCTTTATCAAAACAAGATTTATTACAAATGAAACAATTCAAAAAAGAATCACCCGAAAAATTTCGTGAATATGCAATACAAGATGCCTTGATTGTTCTTTGACATAGCCTAAAAATACAAGATTCATTTCAAAATTTAACGGGTCGATATTCCATACCTGTAACTTTATCTTCCTTAGCTTCAAGTTATTTAAGACGTGAGTTAGTGTATCAAGGCAGGGGGAGATATCATCCTCCCACACTAAATGGTTTATACTCATTAAAAAACCTGAGTGGATTGAATACACCTGTTGGTGTTGAATTGAGTGGAGATTTGCATGAATACATTGATTATTTTCTTGGTTCATATCACGGAGGAAGAAACGAATCTTATCTTTATGGTATAATAAAAGGAGAATTCTATGACTATGATTTACCAGGTGCCTATCCAACGGCCATGGCCCTGTTGGATTATCCAGACTGAAATGAAATAGAGGTATTTTCTCGACTAGAACTACCCGTCTTTTTAGAAAAGTATGGGGGGAGAATACAAAAAAGTTATACCGCCTTGAAAATAGATTTTTGGTTTCCCGAACACATTAAATATCCAAATATACCTGTGCGATTGGACAAGTCATCTATAATTTTCCCTCTATCTGGGTCTGGTTTCTGTACAGGATTGGAATTCGAATTAGCTTTAAAATTAGGTTGTCGAATAAATATTTTAGGAGGGGTATTTATACCTTTTATAAATACAACCCAGAATCGAAGGAAAAAATCCTCTAATTTGGTTCAAACAAAATCAATTTCAAGGATGAATGAATTAATAGAATTGGAGAATGATCATTCGAGTATTTTAGAACGTTTATGAGGTCATCTACCTCAAAGAAAAAGTTTACAGGTACACTCAAATGAAAATTACTTATATCTAAAACAATTGCTTAGTGATGGAGTTGAGTTCTCTGATGAGGGGGGTAACATTTTAGATTCAACAGAGGATTCAAAGGAAAGTCAATTTTTTCTTGTAGTAAGACATTTAATTAAAGAAAGAATAAAGTACCCTAAAGGTAGTTATCAGAATCTTTTGTATAAGTTCCTTGCAAATGCAGGTATCGGTCAGATGGCCCGAGGTTTAAATCAAAAGAAGGTTTTTGATCCTGAAACAAAGGGGACAAAAGTTGTACCTTCTGGAGATTTGATTAGTCCTTTATATGCTGGTTGGATTACTAGCTATATTAGAAGCACTCTTTCTGAAATAATGAATTCTAGTAATGATTCCTTGATGATCTCCTGTACAACCGATGGGTTTATTAGTAATAACCCAAATCTATCTGATAAACAACCATCACCCGATGAAATCTTTAGTAAAAATTATCAAAAAACTAGGGAGCGTTTAACAGGAGAACAGAAATTATTGGAAATAAAATATCAAGAACCAAAAGGAGTTATCTCAATAAGAACTCGAGGTCAGTTAGGATTGAGTGGAGGAATAAAAGCCTTAACAGGGTATCAAAGAAGAGAATCGATTGAAATGACTATAGAGAAAGTTCATAATTCATTCCAAACAACAAAAACTCTACCTTTCATACAAAGTTCCCTAAGATCAGCCAAAGATATCTTTTTAAATGGTGGTCAATCAACAGTAAAACTAAATGAACGTGTATTTAATCTGAATTTTGATAATAGACGGGAAGTCGTGAAACAAACAAAAGAATATTTTGAAACAAAACCCTTCTATCATATGCAGAATTCAATGCAAGCTCGATTAATTTCTGGTTTTGGTTCATTTAGATATAGAACTTATTCACCTGTTTCAAAAATTCATTGTAAGGGAGATGCTTATATCACTCTATTAACTAGAATTCTAGTTAGATTTTTAAGAAATCAGGATTTTAACCGTACAGACATTCAGTCTATTTTAAAAAAGATTGGTTTAACAACGACAAAGAATTTTATTTCTAAGCAAAAGGGGTTACCCGTTATTTTAAATTCTATTCCAAAAACCAAGAAAACAACGGAAGTTTTAGAGAATTTACATTTATTATTTCCTAGCTATACTCCCACTATCTTTTTTAGATAATAAGTTTTCTCAATCTTTGTAAATAGCAGTAATAATACATAGTTAGGCATACTTGCGCTATCAGGTAACCTTGTGGACTGGAGAAAACGCCTCGGAACAATTGATTTAAAAGAAAATCAGTAAAATATTGTTATATTTCTTCTTTCTCTCTTAAGATTGATTTTTAGCTCCTAGAGAATACCAAAAATAAGAATTGTTTTAAAACTGGAACTTTTCTAAAAACGGGAACTTTCTTGTTTGGAGTGAAATAATAGTTAAAGGTACAACTTTGATTATATCAACACGATTCTGTTATAGTCTCGTATTTATAAAAAACTTTATCTAAACAAACCATGAACAAAAACAACCAAAAATATAATTTATTTAATAACTTAAATATAAAACGAATTACCGATCTTTCAGATTACCCTATCAATTTAACACATATGTTACTTTCTAATTTAGCATCTGATAGGAAAGACACAAAAACAATTCTATCTATTAGATCCCTTCTTTTTTCAATATCTGGTTTCCCTTCTAATAAAGATCTTTCACCTAGCGATTTATTAAAACATATAGAAGTGATAGAATCGTCCATACATTCCTTTAAAAAGGATGGTTTTGTATCTATGGAAAATATGGAATCTAATAGAATATTCTGTATCTTTAGAGAGCTTTATCCAAAATACAAAGATATTTTTAATTATAAAGACAAAGTTTCTTTAACTTCCTTGTTTGAATTAGAACATTTCCATAACCTAATAATCTTATTACTTATTCTAGAGATTTATCTATATCTTCCACAGTTAAAACAATTAAAGAAAGAAATAGAATTGGAAGAAGAATTAGAAGAAGAAATAATTCAACTAGATCAATTAAAAACGGCTTTAATTAAAACTTTATCTGGGGGTATAAGAGTTAGTTTATCGAAGAAAAGATTTCATTTACAAGAAAGAATTTACGTAGGATTTGATACTGAGTATACATCTAATGATTCTTTAACCAACCATCTTATTTGTTACACTCATACTTCAATACCCGAATTATTAATCACGATAAAATCTTCTCTAGTGGATTTTTCCACAAAGGATGGTAGTGTTTATCATCCTATAACCGCTGGTTTATTAAATGATTGTATCGGTTATATAAGAGATTTAAAGGGTGATAATGATTATGAAATAAATTGTTTGAGAGACTTACTATCAAATACCCCCGAATACCAGAAAATAACTCAGTCAAATGGGGATATGATCTATAAATTAAAAGATAATTTACGACTTGGGTTAATAGAAAAACTCTATGTGGATAATGAAGAGTCTCTTCAAGCGTTATCTTTAACTAAATTAATTACTGATATACAATTTATTCATCAGAAAAAATTAATACTCTGAAGAAAAGAATTCTTGAAAAAATACAATCACTGAGATCTAAAACATTCTTTAAAAAAGGAATTTTATTTAATCTCTCATTTTTCACCAGCCGATGTTTCTTTCTTTAAAGACTTTAATGATTTTAAATGCAAGTTAAATATTTTAAATAAATCATTTATTACTTTAGACAAGTCAATCAGAGTTTTAAAATGAAGAGTTAATATAAGAGATACTAGTTTACTCTCACCAGGCGGAATGAGTCTACGTTCGATTGGTTCTTTATATCAAGAAGAGAATCTAGAAAAGATTTCTTTATCAAAACAAGATTTATTACAAATGAAACAATTCAAAAAAGAATCACCCGAAAAATTTCGTGAATATGCAATACAAGATGCCTTGATTGTTCTTTGACATAGCCTAAAAATACAAGATTCATTTCAAAATTTAACGGGTCGATATTCCATACCTGTAACTTTATCTTCCTTAGCTTCAAGTTATTTAAGACGTGAGTTAGTGTATCAAGGCAGGGGGAGATATCATCCTCCCACACTAAATGGTTTATACTCATTAAAAAACCTGAGTGGATTGAATACACCTGTTGGTGTTGAATTGAGTGGAGATTTGCATGAATACATTGATTATTTTCTTGGTTCATATCACGGAGGAAGAAACGAATCTTATCTTTATGGTATAATAAAAGGAGAATTCTATGACTATGATTTACCAGGTGCCTATCCAACGGCCATGGCCCTGTTGGATTATCCAGACTGAAATGAAATAGAGGTATTTTCTCGACTAGAACTACCCGTCTTTTTAGAAAAGTATGGGGGGAGAATACAAAAAAGTTATACCGCCTTGAAAATAGATTTTTGGTTTCCCGAACACATTAAATATCCAAATATACCTGTGCGATTGGACAAGTCATCTATAATTTTCCCTCTATCTGGGTCTGGTTTCTGTACAGGATTGGAATTCGAATTAGCTTTAAAATTAGGTTGTCGAATAAATATTTTAGGAGGGGTATTTATACCTTTTATAAATACAACCCAGAATCGAAGGAAAAAATCCTCTAATTTGGTTCAAACAAAATCAATTTCAAGGATGAATGAATTAATAGAATTGGAGAATGATCATTCGAGTATTTTAGAACGTTTATGAGGTCATCTACCTCAAAGAAAAAGTTTACAGGTACACTCAAATGAAAATTACTTATATCTAAAACAATTGCTTAGTGATGGAGTTGAGTTCTCTGATGAGGGGGGTAACATTTTAGATTCAACAGAGGATTCAAAGGAAAGTCAATTTTTTCTTGTAGTAAGACATTTAATTAAAGAAAGAATAAAGTACCCTAAAGGTAGTTATCAGAATCTTTTGTATAAGTTCCTTGCAAATGCAGGTATCGGTCAGATGGCCCGAGGTTTAAATCAAAAGAAGGTTTTTGATCCTGAAACAAAGGGGACAAAAGTTGTACCTTCTGGAGATTTGATTAGTCCTTTATATGCTGGTTGGATTACTAGCTATATTAGAAGCACTCTTTCTGAAATAATGAATTCTAGTAATGATTCCTTGATGATCTCCTGTACAACCGATGGGTTTATTAGTAATAACCCAAATCTATCTGATAAACAACCATCACCCGATGAAATCTTTAGTAAAAATTATCAAAAAACTAGGGAGCGTTTAACAGGAGAACAGAAATTATTGGAAATAAAATATCAAGAACCAAAAGGAGTTATCTCAATAAGAACTCGAGGTCAGTTAGGATTGAGTGGAGGAATAAAAGCCTTAACAGGGTATCAAAGAAGAGAATCGATTGAAATGACTATAGAGAAAGTTCATAATTCATTCCAAACAACAAAAACTCTACCTTTCATACAAAGTTCCCTAAGATCAGCCAAAGATATCTTTTTAAATGGTGGTCAATCAACAGTAAAACTAAATGAACGTGTATTTAATCTGAATTTTGATAATAGACGGGAAGTCGTGAAACAAACAAAAGAATATTTTGAAACAAAACCCTTCTATCATATGCAGAATTCAATGCAAGCTCGATTAATTTCTGGTTTTGGTTCATTTAGATATAGAACTTATTCACCTGTTTCAAAAATTCATTGTAAGGGAGATGCTTATATCACTCTATTAACTAGAATTCTAGTTAGATTTTTAAGAAATCAGGATTTTAACCGTACAGACATTCAGTCTATTTTAAAAAAGATTGGTTTAACAACGACAAAGAATTTTATTTCTAAGCAAAAGGGGTTACCCGTTATTTTAAATTCTATTCCAAAAACCAAGAAAACAACGGAAGTTTTAGAGAATTTACATTTATTATTTCCTAGCTATACTCCCACTATCTTTTTTAGATAATAAGTTTTCTCAATCTTTGTAAATAGCAGTAATAATACATAGTTAGGCATACTTGCGCTATCAGGTAACCTTGTGGACTGGAGAAAACGCCTCGGAACAATTGATTTAAAAGAAAATCAGTAAAATATTGTTATATTTCTTCTTTCTCTCTTAAGATTGATTTTTAGCTCCTAGAGAATACCAAAAATAAGAATTGTTTTAAAACTGGAACTTTTCTAAAAACGGGAACTTTCTTGTTTGGAGTGAAATAATAGTTAAAGGTACAACTTTGATTATATCAACACGATTCTGTTATAGTCTCGTATTTATAAAAAACTTTATCTAAACAAACCATGAACAAAAACAACCAAAAATATAATTTATTTAATAACTTAAATATAAAACGAATTACCGATCTTTCAGATTACCCTATCAATTTAACACATATGTTACTTTCTAATTTAGCATCTGATAGGAAAGACACAAAAACAATTCTATCTATTAGATCCCTTCTTTTTTCAATATCTGGTTTCCCTTCTAATAAAGATCTTTCACCTAGCGATTTATTAAAACATATAGAAGTGATAGAATCGTCCATACATTCCTTTAAAAAGGATGGTTTTGTATCTATGGAAAATATGGAATCTAATAGAATATTCTGTATCTTTAGAGAGCTTTATCCAAAATACAAAGATATTTTTAATTATAAAGACAAAGTTTCTTTAACTTCCTTGTTTGAATTAGAACATTTCCATAACCTAATAATCTTATTACTTATTCTAGAGATTTATCTATATCTTCCACAGTTAAAACAATTAAAGAAAGAAATAGAATTGGAAGAAGAATTAGAAGAAGAAATAATTCAACTAGATCAATTAAAAACGGCTTTAATTAAAACTTTATCTGGGGGTATAAGAGTTAGTTTATCGAAGAAAAGATTTCATTTACAAGAAAGAATTTACGTAGGATTTGATACTGAGTATACATCTAATGATTCTTTAACCAACCATCTTATTTGTTACACTCATACTTCAATACCCGAATTATTAATCACGATAAAATCTTCTCTAGTGGATTTTTCCACAAAGGATGGTAGTGTTTATCATCCTATAACCGCTGGTTTATTAAATGATTGTATCGGTTATATAAGAGATTTAAAGGGTGATAATGATTATGAAATAAATTGTTTGAGAGACTTACTATCAAATACCCCCGAATACCAGAAAATAACTCAGTCAAATGGGGATATGATCTATAAATTAAAAGATAATTTACGACTTGGGTTAATAGAAAAACTCTATGTGGATAATGAAGAGTCTCTTCAAGCGTTATCTTTAACTAAATTAATTACTGATATACAATTTATTCATCAGAAAAAATTAATACTCTGAAGAAAAGAATTCTTGAAAAAATACAATCACTGAGATCTAAAACATTCTTTAAAAAAGGAATTTTATTTAATCTCTCATTTTTCACCAGCCGATGTTTCTTTCTTTAAAGACTTTAATGATTTTAAATGCAAGTTAAATATTTTAAATAAATCATTTATTACTTTAGACAAGTCAATCAGAGTTTTAAAATGAAGAGTTAATATAAGAGATACTAGTTTACTCTCACCAGGCGGAATGAGTCTACGTTCGATTGGTTCTTTATATCAAGAAGAGAATCTAGAAAAGATTTCTTTATCAAAACAAGATTTATTACAAATGAAACAATTCAAAAAAGAATCACCCGAAAAATTTCGTGAATATGCAATACAAGATGCCTTGATTGTTCTTTGACATAGCCTAAAAATACAAGATTCATTTCAAAATTTAACGGGTCGATATTCCATACCTGTAACTTTATCTTCCTTAGCTTCAAGTTATTTAAGACGTGAGTTAGTGTATCAAGGCAGGGGGAGATATCATCCTCCCACACTAAATGGTTTATACTCATTAAAAAACCTGAGTGGATTGAATACACCTGTTGGTGTTGAATTGAGTGGAGATTTGCATGAATACATTGATTATTTTCTTGGTTCATATCACGGAGGAAGAAACGAATCTTATCTTTATGGTATAATAAAAGGAGAATTCTATGACTATGATTTACCAGGTGCCTATCCAACGGCCATGGCCCTGTTGGATTATCCAGACTGAAATGAAATAGAGGTATTTTCTCGACTAGAACTACCCGTCTTTTTAGAAAAGTATGGGGGGAGAATACAAAAAAGTTATACCGCCTTGAAAATAGATTTTTGGTTTCCCGAACACATTAAATATCCAAATATACCTGTGCGATTGGACAAGTCATCTATAATTTTCCCTCTATCTGGGTCTGGTTTCTGTACAGGATTGGAATTCGAATTAGCTTTAAAATTAGGTTGTCGAATAAATATTTTAGGAGGGGTATTTATACCTTTTATAAATACAACCCAGAATCGAAGGAAAAAATCCTCTAATTTGGTTCAAACAAAATCAATTTCAAGGATGAATGAATTAATAGAATTGGAGAATGATCATTCGAGTATTTTAGAACGTTTATGAGGTCATCTACCTCAAAGAAAAAGTTTACAGGTACACTCAAATGAAAATTACTTATATCTAAAACAATTGCTTAGTGATGGAGTTGAGTTCTCTGATGAGGGGGGTAACATTTTAGATTCAACAGAGGATTCAAAGGAAAGTCAATTTTTTCTTGTAGTAAGACATTTAATTAAAGAAAGAATAAAGTACCCTAAAGGTAGTTATCAGAATCTTTTGTATAAGTTCCTTGCAAATGCAGGTATCGGTCAGATGGCCCGAGGTTTAAATCAAAAGAAGGTTTTTGATCCTGAAACAAAGGGGACAAAAGTTGTACCTTCTGGAGATTTGATTAGTCCTTTATATGCTGGTTGGATTACTAGCTATATTAGAAGCACTCTTTCTGAAATAATGAATTCTAGTAATGATTCCTTGATGATCTCCTGTACAACCGATGGGTTTATTAGTAATAACCCAAATCTATCTGATAAACAACCATCACCCGATGAAATCTTTAGTAAAAATTATCAAAAAACTAGGGAGCGTTTAACAGGAGAACAGAAATTATTGGAAATAAAATATCAAGAACCAAAAGGAGTTATCTCAATAAGAACTCGAGGTCAGTTAGGATTGAGTGGAGGAATAAAAGCCTTAACAGGGTATCAAAGAAGAGAATCGATTGAAATGACTATAGAGAAAGTTCATAATTCATTCCAAACAACAAAAACTCTACCTTTCATACAAAGTTCCCTAAGATCAGCCAAAGATATCTTTTTAAATGGTGGTCAATCAACAGTAAAACTAAATGAACGTGTATTTAATCTGAATTTTGATAATAGACGGGAAGTCGTGAAACAAACAAAAGAATATTTTGAAACAAAACCCTTCTATCATATGCAGAATTCAATGCAAGCTCGATTAATTTCTGGTTTTGGTTCATTTAGATATAGAACTTATTCACCTGTTTCAAAAATTCATTGTAAGGGAGATGCTTATATCACTCTATTAACTAGAATTCTAGTTAGATTTTTAAGAAATCAGGATTTTAACCGTACAGACATTCAGTCTATTTTAAAAAAGATTGGTTTAACAACGACAAAGAATTTTATTTCTAAGCAAAAGGGGTTACCCGTTATTTTAAATTCTATTCCAAAAACCAAGAAAACAACGGAAGTTTTAGAGAATTTACATTTATTATTTCCTAGCTATACTCCCACTATCTTTTTTAGATAATAAGTTTTCTCAATCTTTGTAAATAGCAGTAATAATACATAGTTAGGCATACTTGCGCTATCAGGTAACCTTGTGGACTGGAGAAAACGCCTCGGAACAATTGATTTAAAAGAAAATCAGTAAAATATTGTTATATTTCTTCTTTCTCTCTTAAGATTGATTTTTAGCTCCTAGAGAATACCAAAAATAAGAATTGTTTTAAAACTGGAACTTTTCTAAAAACGGGAACTTTCTTGTTTGGAGTGAAATAATAGTTAAAGGTACAACTTTGATTATATCAACACGATTCTGTTATAGTCTCGTATTTATAAAAAACTTTATCTAAACAAACCATGAACAAAAACAACCAAAAATATAATTTATTTAATAACTTAAATATAAAACGAATTACCGATCTTTCAGATTACCCTATCAATTTAACACATATGTTACTTTCTAATTTAGCATCTGATAGGAAAGACACAAAAACAATTCTATCTATTAGATCCCTTCTTTTTTCAATATCTGGTTTCCCTTCTAATAAAGATCTTTCACCTAGCGATTTATTAAAACATATAGAAGTGATAGAATCGTCCATACATTCCTTTAAAAAGGATGGTTTTGTATCTATGGAAAATATGGAATCTAATAGAATATTCTGTATCTTTAGAGAGCTTTATCCAAAATACAAAGATATTTTTAATTATAAAGACAAAGTTTCTTTAACTTCCTTGTTTGAATTAGAACATTTCCATAACCTAATAATCTTATTACTTATTCTAGAGATTTATCTATATCTTCCACAGTTAAAACAATTAAAGAAAGAAATAGAATTGGAAGAAGAATTAGAAGAAGAAATAATTCAACTAGATCAATTAAAAACGGCTTTAATTAAAACTTTATCTGGGGGTATAAGAGTTAGTTTATCGAAGAAAAGATTTCATTTACAAGAAAGAATTTACGTAGGATTTGATACTGAGTATACATCTAATGATTCTTTAACCAACCATCTTATTTGTTACACTCATACTTCAATACCCGAATTATTAATCACGATAAAATCTTCTCTAGTGGATTTTTCCACAAAGGATGGTAGTGTTTATCATCCTATAACCGCTGGTTTATTAAATGATTGTATCGGTTATATAAGAGATTTAAAGGGTGATAATGATTATGAAATAAATTGTTTGAGAGACTTACTATCAAATACCCCCGAATACCAGAAAATAACTCAGTCAAATGGGGATATGATCTATAAATTAAAAGATAATTTACGACTTGGGTTAATAGAAAAACTCTATGTGGATAATGAAGAGTCTCTTCAAGCGTTATCTTTAACTAAATTAATTACTGATATACAATTTATTCATCAGAAAAAATTAATACTCTGAAGAAAAGAATTCTTGAAAAAATACAATCACTGAGATCTAAAACATTCTTTAAAAAAGGAATTTTATTTAATCTCTCATTTTTCACCAGCCGATGTTTCTTTCTTTAAAGACTTTAATGATTTTAAATGCAAGTTAAATATTTTAAATAAATCATTTATTACTTTAGACAAGTCAATCAGAGTTTTAAAATGAAGAGTTAATATAAGAGATACTAGTTTACTCTCACCAGGCGGAATGAGTCTACGTTCGATTGGTTCTTTATATCAAGAAGAGAATCTAGAAAAGATTTCTTTATCAAAACAAGATTTATTACAAATGAAACAATTCAAAAAAGAATCACCCGAAAAATTTCGTGAATATGCAATACAAGATGCCTTGATTGTTCTTTGACATAGCCTAAAAATACAAGATTCATTTCAAAATTTAACGGGTCGATATTCCATACCTGTAACTTTATCTTCCTTAGCTTCAAGTTATTTAAGACGTGAGTTAGTGTATCAAGGCAGGGGGAGATATCATCCTCCCACACTAAATGGTTTATACTCATTAAAAAACCTGAGTGGATTGAATACACCTGTTGGTGTTGAATTGAGTGGAGATTTGCATGAATACATTGATTATTTTCTTGGTTCATATCACGGAGGAAGAAACGAATCTTATCTTTATGGTATAATAAAAGGAGAATTCTATGACTATGATTTACCAGGTGCCTATCCAACGGCCATGGCCCTGTTGGATTATCCAGACTGAAATGAAATAGAGGTATTTTCTCGACTAGAACTACCCGTCTTTTTAGAAAAGTATGGGGGGAGAATACAAAAAAGTTATACCGCCTTGAAAATAGATTTTTGGTTTCCCGAACACATTAAATATCCAAATATACCTGTGCGATTGGACAAGTCATCTATAATTTTCCCTCTATCTGGGTCTGGTTTCTGTACAGGATTGGAATTCGAATTAGCTTTAAAATTAGGTTGTCGAATAAATATTTTAGGAGGGGTATTTATACCTTTTATAAATACAACCCAGAATCGAAGGAAAAAATCCTCTAATTTGGTTCAAACAAAATCAATTTCAAGGATGAATGAATTAATAGAATTGGAGAATGATCATTCGAGTATTTTAGAACGTTTATGAGGTCATCTACCTCAAAGAAAAAGTTTACAGGTACACTCAAATGAAAATTACTTATATCTAAAACAATTGCTTAGTGATGGAGTTGAGTTCTCTGATGAGGGGGGTAACATTTTAGATTCAACAGAGGATTCAAAGGAAAGTCAATTTTTTCTTGTAGTAAGACATTTAATTAAAGAAAGAATAAAGTACCCTAAAGGTAGTTATCAGAATCTTTTGTATAAGTTCCTTGCAAATGCAGGTATCGGTCAGATGGCCCGAGGTTTAAATCAAAAGAAGGTTTTTGATCCTGAAACAAAGGGGACAAAAGTTGTACCTTCTGGAGATTTGATTAGTCCTTTATATGCTGGTTGGATTACTAGCTATATTAGAAGCACTCTTTCTGAAATAATGAATTCTAGTAATGATTCCTTGATGATCTCCTGTACAACCGATGGGTTTATTAGTAATAACCCAAATCTATCTGATAAACAACCATCACCCGATGAAATCTTTAGTAAAAATTATCAAAAAACTAGGGAGCGTTTAACAGGAGAACAGAAATTATTGGAAATAAAATATCAAGAACCAAAAGGAGTTATCTCAATAAGAACTCGAGGTCAGTTAGGATTGAGTGGAGGAATAAAAGCCTTAACAGGGTATCAAAGAAGAGAATCGATTGAAATGACTATAGAGAAAGTTCATAATTCATTCCAAACAACAAAAACTCTACCTTTCATACAAAGTTCCCTAAGATCAGCCAAAGATATCTTTTTAAATGGTGGTCAATCAACAGTAAAACTAAATGAACGTGTATTTAATCTGAATTTTGATAATAGACGGGAAGTCGTGAAACAAACAAAAGAATATTTTGAAACAAAACCCTTCTATCATATGCAGAATTCAATGCAAGCTCGATTAATTTCTGGTTTTGGTTCATTTAGATATAGAACTTATTCACCTGTTTCAAAAATTCATTGTAAGGGAGATGCTTATATCACTCTATTAACTAGAATTCTAGTTAGATTTTTAAGAAATCAGGATTTTAACCGTACAGACATTCAGTCTATTTTAAAAAAGATTGGTTTAACAACGACAAAGAATTTTATTTCTAAGCAAAAGGGGTTACCCGTTATTTTAAATTCTATTCCAAAAACCAAGAAAACAACGGAAGTTTTAGAGAATTTACATTTATTATTTCCTAGCTATACTCCCACTATCTTTTTTAGATAATAAGTTTTCTCAATCTTTGTAAATAGCAGTAATAATACATAGTTAGGCATACTTGCGCTATCAGGTAACCTTGTGGACTGGAGAAAACGCCTCGGAACAATTGATTTAAAAGAAAATCAGTAAAATATTGTTATATTTCTTCTTTCTCTCTTAAGATTGATTTTTAGCTCCTAGAGAATACCAAAAATAAGAATTGTTTTAAAACTGGAACTTTTCTAAAAACGGGAACTTTCTTGTTTGGAGTGAAATAATAGTTAAAGGTACAACTTTGATTATATCAACACGATTCTGTTATAGTCTCGTATTTATAAAAAACTTTATCTAAACAAACCATGAACAAAAACAACCAAAAATATAATTTATTTAATAACTTAAATATAAAACGAATTACCGATCTTTCAGATTACCCTATCAATTTAACACATATGTTACTTTCTAATTTAGCATCTGATAGGAAAGACACAAAAACAATTCTATCTATTAGATCCCTTCTTTTTTCAATATCTGGTTTCCCTTCTAATAAAGATCTTTCACCTAGCGATTTATTAAAACATATAGAAGTGATAGAATCGTCCATACATTCCTTTAAAAAGGATGGTTTTGTATCTATGGAAAATATGGAATCTAATAGAATATTCTGTATCTTTAGAGAGCTTTATCCAAAATACAAAGATATTTTTAATTATAAAGACAAAGTTTCTTTAACTTCCTTGTTTGAATTAGAACATTTCCATAACCTAATAATCTTATTACTTATTCTAGAGATTTATCTATATCTTCCACAGTTAAAACAATTAAAGAAAGAAATAGAATTGGAAGAAGAATTAGAAGAAGAAATAATTCAACTAGATCAATTAAAAACGGCTTTAATTAAAACTTTATCTGGGGGTATAAGAGTTAGTTTATCGAAGAAAAGATTTCATTTACAAGAAAGAATTTACGTAGGATTTGATACTGAGTATACATCTAATGATTCTTTAACCAACCATCTTATTTGTTACACTCATACTTCAATACCCGAATTATTAATCACGATAAAATCTTCTCTAGTGGATTTTTCCACAAAGGATGGTAGTGTTTATCATCCTATAACCGCTGGTTTATTAAATGATTGTATCGGTTATATAAGAGATTTAAAGGGTGATAATGATTATGAAATAAATTGTTTGAGAGACTTACTATCAAATACCCCCGAATACCAGAAAATAACTCAGTCAAATGGGGATATGATCTATAAATTAAAAGATAATTTACGACTTGGGTTAATAGAAAAACTCTATGTGGATAATGAAGAGTCTCTTCAAGCGTTATCTTTAACTAAATTAATTACTGATATACAATTTATTCATCAGAAAAAATTAATACTCTGAAGAAAAGAATTCTTGAAAAAATACAATCACTGAGATCTAAAACATTCTTTAAAAAAGGAATTTTATTTAATCTCTCATTTTTCACCAGCCGATGTTTCTTTCTTTAAAGACTTTAATGATTTTAAATGCAAGTTAAATATTTTAAATAAATCATTTATTACTTTAGACAAGTCAATCAGAGTTTTAAAATGAAGAGTTAATATAAGAGATACTAGTTTACTCTCACCAGGCGGAATGAGTCTACGTTCGATTGGTTCTTTATATCAAGAAGAGAATCTAGAAAAGATTTCTTTATCAAAACAAGATTTATTACAAATGAAACAATTCAAAAAAGAATCACCCGAAAAATTTCGTGAATATGCAATACAAGATGCCTTGATTGTTCTTTGACATAGCCTAAAAATACAAGATTCATTTCAAAATTTAACGGGTCGATATTCCATACCTGTAACTTTATCTTCCTTAGCTTCAAGTTATTTAAGACGTGAGTTAGTGTATCAAGGCAGGGGGAGATATCATCCTCCCACACTAAATGGTTTATACTCATTAAAAAACCTGAGTGGATTGAATACACCTGTTGGTGTTGAATTGAGTGGAGATTTGCATGAATACATTGATTATTTTCTTGGTTCATATCACGGAGGAAGAAACGAATCTTATCTTTATGGTATAATAAAAGGAGAATTCTATGACTATGATTTACCAGGTGCCTATCCAACGGCCATGGCCCTGTTGGATTATCCAGACTGAAATGAAATAGAGGTATTTTCTCGACTAGAACTACCCGTCTTTTTAGAAAAGTATGGGGGGAGAATACAAAAAAGTTATACCGCCTTGAAAATAGATTTTTGGTTTCCCGAACACATTAAATATCCAAATATACCTGTGCGATTGGACAAGTCATCTATAATTTTCCCTCTATCTGGGTCTGGTTTCTGTACAGGATTGGAATTCGAATTAGCTTTAAAATTAGGTTGTCGAATAAATATTTTAGGAGGGGTATTTATACCTTTTATAAATACAACCCAGAATCGAAGGAAAAAATCCTCTAATTTGGTTCAAACAAAATCAATTTCAAGGATGAATGAATTAATAGAATTGGAGAATGATCATTCGAGTATTTTAGAACGTTTATGAGGTCATCTACCTCAAAGAAAAAGTTTACAGGTACACTCAAATGAAAATTACTTATATCTAAAACAATTGCTTAGTGATGGAGTTGAGTTCTCTGATGAGGGGGGTAACATTTTAGATTCAACAGAGGATTCAAAGGAAAGTCAATTTTTTCTTGTAGTAAGACATTTAATTAAAGAAAGAATAAAGTACCCTAAAGGTAGTTATCAGAATCTTTTGTATAAGTTCCTTGCAAATGCAGGTATCGGTCAGATGGCCCGAGGTTTAAATCAAAAGAAGGTTTTTGATCCTGAAACAAAGGGGACAAAAGTTGTACCTTCTGGAGATTTGATTAGTCCTTTATATGCTGGTTGGATTACTAGCTATATTAGAAGCACTCTTTCTGAAATAATGAATTCTAGTAATGATTCCTTGATGATCTCCTGTACAACCGATGGGTTTATTAGTAATAACCCAAATCTATCTGATAAACAACCATCACCCGATGAAATCTTTAGTAAAAATTATCAAAAAACTAGGGAGCGTTTAACAGGAGAACAGAAATTATTGGAAATAAAATATCAAGAACCAAAAGGAGTTATCTCAATAAGAACTCGAGGTCAGTTAGGATTGAGTGGAGGAATAAAAGCCTTAACAGGGTATCAAAGAAGAGAATCGATTGAAATGACTATAGAGAAAGTTCATAATTCATTCCAAACAACAAAAACTCTACCTTTCATACAAAGTTCCCTAAGATCAGCCAAAGATATCTTTTTAAATGGTGGTCAATCAACAGTAAAACTAAATGAACGTGTATTTAATCTGAATTTTGATAATAGACGGGAAGTCGTGAAACAAACAAAAGAATATTTTGAAACAAAACCCTTCTATCATATGCAGAATTCAATGCAAGCTCGATTAATTTCTGGTTTTGGTTCATTTAGATATAGAACTTATTCACCTGTTTCAAAAATTCATTGTAAGGGAGATGCTTATATCACTCTATTAACTAGAATTCTAGTTAGATTTTTAAGAAATCAGGATTTTAACCGTACAGACATTCAGTCTATTTTAAAAAAGATTGGTTTAACAACGACAAAGAATTTTATTTCTAAGCAAAAGGGGTTACCCGTTATTTTAAATTCTATTCCAAAAACCAAGAAAACAACGGAAGTTTTAGAGAATTTACATTTATTATTTCCTAGCTATACTCCCACTATCTTTTTTAGATAATAAGTTTTCTCAATCTTTGTAAATAGCAGTAATAATACATAGTTAGGCATACTTGCGCTATCAGGTAACCTTGTGGACTGGAGAAAACGCCTCGGAACAATTGATTTAAAAGAAAATCAGTAAAATATTGTTATATTTCTTCTTTCTCTCTTAAGATTGATTTTTAGCTCCTAGAGAATACCAAAAATAAGAATTGTTTTAAAACTGGAACTTTTCTAAAAACGGGAACTTTCTTGTTTGGAGTGAAATAATAGTTAAAGGTACAACTTTGATTATATCAACACGATTCTGTTATAGTCTCGTATTTATAAAAAACTTTATCTAAACAAACCATGAACAAAAACAACCAAAAATATAATTTATTTAATAACTTAAATATAAAACGAATTACCGATCTTTCAGATTACCCTATCAATTTAACACATATGTTACTTTCTAATTTAGCATCTGATAGGAAAGACACAAAAACAATTCTATCTATTAGATCCCTTCTTTTTTCAATATCTGGTTTCCCTTCTAATAAAGATCTTTCACCTAGCGATTTATTAAAACATATAGAAGTGATAGAATCGTCCATACATTCCTTTAAAAAGGATGGTTTTGTATCTATGGAAAATATGGAATCTAATAGAATATTCTGTATCTTTAGAGAGCTTTATCCAAAATACAAAGATATTTTTAATTATAAAGACAAAGTTTCTTTAACTTCCTTGTTTGAATTAGAACATTTCCATAACCTAATAATCTTATTACTTATTCTAGAGATTTATCTATATCTTCCACAGTTAAAACAATTAAAGAAAGAAATAGAATTGGAAGAAGAATTAGAAGAAGAAATAATTCAACTAGATCAATTAAAAACGGCTTTAATTAAAACTTTATCTGGGGGTATAAGAGTTAGTTTATCGAAGAAAAGATTTCATTTACAAGAAAGAATTTACGTAGGATTTGATACTGAGTATACATCTAATGATTCTTTAACCAACCATCTTATTTGTTACACTCATACTTCAATACCCGAATTATTAATCACGATAAAATCTTCTCTAGTGGATTTTTCCACAAAGGATGGTAGTGTTTATCATCCTATAACCGCTGGTTTATTAAATGATTGTATCGGTTATATAAGAGATTTAAAGGGTGATAATGATTATGAAATAAA
>JAHTMQ010000407.1:0-69394 GCA_019327925.1 Leucocoprinus sp. KB1807203
AACCTGGTTTTACTCACCAAAGCATAAAATATCATTTTGCTCACCCAGGCATTAAAAATTATTTTTCTGGTTGGAATATTAGATGCTTGGGTAAGTAGAACCAGGCAGCCTGGTTGTGTAGAACTAGGTGAAAAATAATATTTTAATGCCTGGGTGAGCAGAACCAAATAATATTTAATGCCCAGGTGTGCAGAACCAGGCAGCCTGGCTGTGTACAATCAGGTTTAACATAATATTTAATACCTGGTGGATATTACCCAGCCTGTATTCACATGCTTGCAGTCCTAGGTGAGCAAAACCAGACAGCCCGGTTGTAGAAATCTAAGCTTATACATCATGCCAAATAAATCATTTATGAATTTGCCCATATGTACCTGGTACGAATTCATTTGGTACCCGTTTGATGTGCATATCTTTCCCAAATAGACATCACATGTTACTCCGCTTTTTGATGAAAGGACTTATTTACAACTAGATTACACATATTGTTGGACTGAACTCCGAGATACTTGATGAGAGAGATAGAAGTGAAAACGTGAGAGAATATTTAGGTGCATCCCTGTCCACGTCACTCCATCATCATCACCTCACAAAAGTTTTTGTACGAAGAAAATAAATTAGAACATGAATGCAACAAGTGCCGGAGACAGCCGCTTCATACATGGAACCCGCATCCCAAATGGGTCAAGGGTGAAAAGGATACGCACCACCACCGCAACAAAAAAAACCCAACACAGGAGGGCAATCTCCACGACTCCCCTGAACCTACCGAAGACCCCCACCACCCCCAAAAAGAGTCCGCCCAACCTCCAGAGCTGAGAATCTTTAAACAAACGAGGACGACTCCGAGATGGATGGCACCTCTGGTGCGTCCGGCTTCCTATTCTCAGGCCCAACTACCCCTGGTTCAGACTCAATCCAAAAGATGGGCAAGTTACGGAAGCTTCTCAAGGAAGCCTTCACACTTGCAAGTGCCCTTAACAACGCCCCCAGCTCACCTGTACACTGGGACCAGACGACAATATGGCTGACCGAACGCCTGTTCCAGACAGTGAATGTAGACTATGGAAACTGGATTTATTCATAAAGGCGAGAAACTAATGGTTGCCATTTGTTAAATAGTAGGAGCAGGTGTGATTCACAGTCGAACCCTAATATCCTCTAATACCTGCTCTTCTGTAAGGCATGCCGTTCAGTCCATTAATGTAAACGTGCCTGAGGCAGAAATATCCTTCACGCACCGATGCCTTTCAATAGAACTACTCATTAGTTGGATTGGAGAAAAGAAATTACACCTTAGCGTCTTCTCCCTATCCCAAATCCCATCGCATAACCACTGCATTTGCCTTTGACATTGGGATCTGGTCTCCAAAATCTGTGTTCTATCTTCCTGATACTCTTCGTTCTGCATCTTTGTTTGCGTTTTTTTGTGAAGTCTTCAAGGGTTTGATTGAAATCAATTACTGGACCAATACGAGCCGCGCTTTCCAATGGCTCTGGCTTGGCGAGCGCGTCGTAGGGATAGCCTAATTTACATTGAACGGGAGGTCGTGTCTTGTGAACATGTTTGTTGTGGCTCAGTATCATAAGATTTGGGGAGGAGGTTAGAGGCATGGATAAATTTAGATGGAGGATAGGACTTTGATCAAAAGTATGTCGCTAGTGTATTTGAATGTCATTGTGTGGTGATCGTATGAGGCGATAAGAACGTACACATGGTTTCATAGACTCCTGCACAACCCAGTCTGCATCAACTGCGACGGCAAGAGCTCGTTCTCGCCGCTCTTCTGCTTGTGTTTCATTATCCTCGATCTTTAACTCTGAGACTGTATGAGAATACATACAAGCGAACCAACATACTTTATGAGAGCTTCCTTAGGTTTAAGTGACACAAGGATTGGGGAGCCATTTGAAGTTAAACGAAAAACTATTCAATGAAACATACATGAATCTCCTTAAATCCTATGTATGTCGTAGGCATACATGTGAGTGCATCTATATCTCCCTTTTTCTCCGTTCTTTCTTGTTCAACCTCCAACTTCCTCTCCGGTATACTTTCCTCATTGGTAAGAGGAAGAGTGTCTGCTCAAATCAGGTTTCAGACATCTCTCATCGCTCTCGTTTGTATACAGATCAGCCCTTGAAACAATTTTCATCCTCTTCCTCGCATAAAACAAAGGAAAGGTCCGTCAAGTCTGCTCCATGGGCTCTGGTTGGATCTGAATGTCTGATGTGACGGAAACAAGGTGGAAAGAACAGGAGACGTGGAAAGAATGAAAATGACGATGATAAGCGTGAACTTGTGTTCCGCGAAGATGATCAGGAATATGCACAAGTGACCAAGATGCTTGGGAATGGACGTCTTGAGGCTCAGTGCTTCGATGGCGAGAAACGGCTAGCCCATATCCGTGGAAAGATGAGGAAAAAGGTATGTTCATTTACATGTTCTCATTTCCACTCCGAAGAAATGTCATCGCTGAATTGACGATCAGGTCTGGATCAACCAGGGTGATATTGTACTATTGTCTCTACGAGAATTCCAGGACGGAAAGGCAGATGTGATTGTGAAATACACGGCCGATGAGGCTCGGAATCGTATGTCTCTCTACTTGACTTGCAACACCCAGATACCAACAGCTCCCCCAACAGTAAAAGCATATGGCGAACTGCCTGAAAATGCGAAAATCAACGAGACAGACGCATTTGGTGAGGAGGATGGTGAGTGTGCCTTTGAGTTTGGAGATGAGGGCGAGATGGACATTGATGATATCTAATACGCTTGCAATGCCCGGGTTGATCTACTCTGTTGTCTTATTACTAGGATGCATTCCAAGTAAACAATTTGTGTGACCTATTTTGTTCGTCGTTCGAATCATTTGCGTATACTCGCGAGAGTCTGCATGTCAGGAATGACACCCTTGTCCCATGCAAGGTATTCAATGATATCTGCTGCATCACATTTGACCGCTAATTTGAGCATCGACTGGTCAACCTCGATTCGGTCTCCCAGCCTCCTTCGTTTCTCCTTCGACTTATCCCGATGATCCCTCTCAACCAGTTTCCTTTCAACCAATAGTTTGACCATCTTGAGATTTCTCTGCCTAATGGCAACTTTGACAGCAATCCCCTCTTTGCATGCCGGAGACGCACCCAGTTGGAGCAGCAGACGTATGAGTGAAATGTGATGGGCATATACAGCTCTAGTGAGGGCATAGCCCTGATGAGAATCCGGGTTGAGAGGGGGGAAAGACGTTCCCTTGTTCAGAATGTGTTGGAGGAATGGCAAAGGCTCGTCACATGTGCGCCACTCTTTTCTGGGAGCGAGTGGTCGGAAGAGGCGACGTGGTAGTTCACACAAGTGAACTCGAGAATGATTTTTTGGCTCTGGCCAGATGATCAAAGGCGAGCGAGACCGAGACAAGAGTTCAAGGCGAGAACACAGTTGGTCCAGAACAGCGATGGTGCAAAGGGGAAATCGAAGAGCCTTGGAAAGAATGTCGGCGAAATGTAACGGAGTCAAGACATCGGTACACGAAGCAATGAGATATTGGACACGGAATGAAACAGGAGTATGTTTGAAAGTATTGAAGAAAAAGGATGAAAGGCACGGAAGGGAAGGGGACAGAGCGTAGAGCTGGACTTGATAAAGGAGCTAGTGTGTTAGACAAGTCAGGTAAATTTCAATCAACAAACGTGGAAATGCCAACTTCAGCGGGAAGAGCCTCGAGTCGAGAATATTCGAGCTGCTTCACAGCCTGCATAGGAGCAGAGAGGAATAAGTTGCTGTCTGAGTAGAAACTACTTGTTATTTGGATCAGAGGAAACAGGTTAATATTCGGCATACAAGTTTAGTATCAATCTACTGCAGCACTTGTGCCAGAGTTTCAATTTCATCTTTTAGTTGGAGTAATTTATGAAGGGCAGCGATGCAATACACAATGCCAATAAAGAATGGATGTTGCTGCGATCTCAAATCCTCCCTCGAATTTCTACGAAACGGGTACCTCGAAATCAACACACCCATTCACACCGTACCTTTGAACCTCTACACTCCCCTTCTCGTTCTGACTCCTCCAAGTTTTCTTTCTACCCATATTCAATGTTCTATAAATTCCCAACCGGTCAACTCCAACTTAAAATACCGAGATGTTCTAGGGCGCCGTTGTTTTGCGCTACTCGATCAAGATATTGGGAACAGGTCTAACGAGCTTGTGCTTTTGATGGAGGACGTCTTGATCTCACCGCAGATGGGTAAGAAAGCATAAGCAAACGCTTTTTCATGACTTACGATCACAAGCATTGAACTGCTTCACGTCTGTAAAAAAAAAGAAGGATGTCTCTATGAGTCTAAGTATCATCTCCCAACGGATACAGCCAACAGCTTGAGGTGCTCTTGATAAGGTTTCAAGTATTCTTGATTGTTTTTGCAAAAATCTAAAGCATCTTGTTCATGATAGAGCTTGAGAGTGTCAAAACTACAACAACAGGACCTGAGGGTACCTGAAGAAACAACTTAGTGGACTCAAGTTGATTGTTATTTTTGCTGATGCATTCTCCAGATCGTACATTATATCATTACCAAATGAAACGAAAAATTAAGCAGTTTTTTCAACACTCCCCTTTTCCTCGAAGGGCATGGTTTTTCCTGGGTTAGACGTATCTATCTCATCTCCGAATACCTCGTTCATCTCCTCCAAAGTTTTACCTAAATCATCCGTTATTAGATATCTCTCTGCTCTCTGTTCCTAGTGAAGGCATCAACAGACCTTTGGTCTCAGGGAAGAAGAAAAAGATGGCCACGAAGTCGACAAAATTGAGGCATATAAATAACATGTAAAATCTCCAGCCGACGTTTTGGAGTGCTATTGGAGAAACTTGACCAATGAAGGTGTTGAAAGCCTGCTCTAGTTAAGCTTTCAGATATCTGATCCATTCGGAATGACATACCCAGTTAGAACAAGTGGCAACACTTGTTCCAATAGACCTTGTGCTTGTCGGGGAAAACTTCTGATGCTAACACCCAGCTAACAGGACCGAAGCTGAAGGAAAAGAATATACTGAGCATGAAGATCATAGCAACGCCAGCGCTAGACAGGGAGCGTGAGCTCATGACAACGAATCTACTATGCAAAAAAAGTCACCGTTGTGCGGCCACATTAACAGTTCCTTGGACTCCGTCCGGTAGGGGTGGGTTCGTCGCAACGATAGCAGCAAGTATAGCATATAATACAACGAAAACGGTGGCACCAAACAAAAGGGGTTTCTTCCGGCCAACACGATCAAGGAAGAGCGTGATGAAACTGTAGTGTTTTCAGATTTGCTCAAGGGTGTAGCGAGGTATAAGTACTCACATGAAGTTGGCAATTGGTCCGACTGCCCCGTAGATGCTGTGACCACGATGAGCAGACTGAATACCTGAAATAACAATTGGCGAACCCTTGAACCAAAAGTGCCTTGCTACCAGTGATGCCAAGGCTTGCGTACATTTGAGGGCCAAAATAATTGATGACTGGTCCTCGGGTCAATCAACGGGATTGAAAAAAATGGAACCAGTACATACCATTGATTCCTGTAAACTGGCAGAAAACCTGTACACCAACGGCAACTAGCGTTCTGTGGAGCATAGCCTTGCTTGCCCAGAGATCGCTGATCTTTCTACTCCTCACGGCTGCCTCAGCTTTGATCGTAGTGTACATTTTCTGGAATTCCTCTTCTGCTTCAACATGTTTTTCGCCGGATTTACCATGAAGATAATGGACAACCTCTCTGGCCTCTTCCTCTCTGCCAACTTCGATCAGCCACCGCTAATGACAGGGCGGGGTCCCACGTCAGGAAAAAAAATTAAGTAATCACAGAGGCAACATACCGGACTGTTGGGTAGGAATTGAATCCCAATGAGCAGCAGACCGGCGGGGACAAGCTAGAAATACTTGATTCGTCAGTCGACCAGGCTAGAAAATCTCGCAGGCAAACAAACTTGAATTCCAAGGGGTAGTCGCCATGAGACGTCCGAGTTGATGAACTGACTGCCGTACCCAACCTATCTACAGCATCAGTGAAATACAGGAGGGGTAAGAGAGGTATCCACCCACCCAATTGGCCACAATAATCCCGATACCCAGCATCTCCTGAGTTAGACCAACAAGGAATCCACGTACATTTGGTGGAGCGATTTCAGTCTAGTTAACGATACCTCAATGAGTCTTACAAAGCCAAATCAACATGTATCACCGACGTTGTATAGCGGGACGGTCATCGAAAGGATACTGTTCATTGCAACGTTAACACTATATGGGGCATGCAAAGAGGAAAATATCTACCCGATGGCGAAGCCACCAATGATCCGTCCGACGAGAAGTGTAGCAACATTCGAGGCACCTGCTTGCATCGCACATCCCCATAGGGCGAATAAAGCGCCAATCTGAATTATTCAAATCATTAGAAAATCATGGCGAACATATTCAACGGGAGACGATGATCTCACCTGAATTGAGCGTTTTCGCCCCCATTTATCATTAAACCTGTGTAAAAAACGAAGCATAGCTTTAGTCTATTCTATACTTAGGACCAGACCATCCTACCATCCAGCTGCAGCAGCCCCGAAGAAACACCCGCCTGGGGAGACCTAAGACGTTCGGCGAGCAGAGAAAGGAATTCAAGCACTTACCATTGAATGTCGAAACCACAGCACCTTCGATGTTTGGATTTTTGGTGAAGCGAGCCTTATACCGCTCCATAGTGATGACAGATGCTATTACTCCACTGTGGTCTATCTCAGCATTTTTCTGGGAAGGGATGACAACTTTGAGAATTACCTGTCATAACTACGTGAAAAACAGCAAAGTTAACGCCTCTTCGTACACAAGCCGATGAGATGAACCATACCCGAATAAAAAGGACCCTATAGGGCGTCGATGAACATATGAGCGATCCAAAAGGAAAGAAGAAAGCACGGCATACCAATGGATGAGAATATTGCGACAAAAATATTGAAAAAAAGTCCCATATTTGAAGCCGTCGGGCGAAGTGAGAAGATCGGAGTTTTGCTTTTATATCTCCCCTACTACACCCTCGAACGCATGGAAAGAGCTGTCTCTGACTGCGGGGAAATTCCGGGAAAAGGGGTCATGGGGTACTTCGCCATGCTAATTCAGAGCGGCCCGTATACCGGCTGATGGAAAGCTTTTTCGAAGAGCTTTTTACTGTCCTTTCGTGTATCATCAAGGCTTTCACCAATCCCATCTTCAATTTTTAATATTGAATCGTGTATCATCAGATGCCTGTGGGATGCTCGGGGCCTGCTGTCAACGAAGTAACCTTGTAGCACCCTTTCCCCTAGTTCAGGTACCCAAAGCCACCCAGGTCCCGGATACCGTCACAGTAATATCATATGACCATGATTGTAAAAAAGCCTGCTCCCATCCTTTTTCCTACTAATACACAAACGTTACAATACGATTCCACGAACGGTATGAAAGACATTGATTGCATTAATAGACCAAGTACAGGATGATGTATGAACTGACAAACTCTCATATCCTCTGCAACCATACTCAATGAATCAGAAGCAACCGAAAATCTTCAGGAAGGGGGGAAGATCTGGGGAAGAAGGTCCCTGACCATTGATGAGCGTAGAGACACAGACAAGGCATACTCCATACTTATAAATAGTTTCGTCTTGCATCATGAACGTACAAAACACGACGCGCTGGAGCTATGCCAGATACTAAGATGCGCACCCTCACAAATCAAAACTCCATACCTGGCCCCCTATCTTGGTCTCGAGAAACTTTCTGACCTCAATCAGCGCGATCTGTGCAGCTTCTCTATTCGGATATCCGTACACACCCGTCGAGATGCAGGGGAATGCCTATTAAGTCAAGAACGCGTCAAATCAGAGCCAGGACACGGCGCCGAAATATCGGAACATACAATTGATTTCAAATTGTGTTCTACTGCAACCTCGAGGCTTTTTCGATAACAAGAAGCAAGTTGACCTGCCCCGGTATCTTGATTCCAAGAACGATATATGGGTCCGACTGTGTGGATCACATAAGAACTGTAGGAATAAAGTGGCCATGAGAGAAATTTTTATGGGACAGCGTACGCTGGTAGTTCGTAGCCCTTTGTCAGTTTTGCGTCACCGGTAGCACACCCACCGAGTGTTCTACCTATTTATAAAAAATGAACCATGGCAACCTGTAGATATTGGGTCAACACACATTCCTCTAGAAGGCCAGATCCAGCGGCGCTGTGGATGGTCCCATCAACTAGCACAGGAGGATCAATGCTAGCTTTGAGTCATTTGGACAGGGTCCACTGACCACCTCTACCGCCTGTAGTGTTTAGAGGACATGAGCGGTTGGAATCATGATGTGTTCCTCTAAGAATAAAACGTGCCTAGCAGGGTCCTATTTGCTGCATTCACAATCGCATCCACTTTGAGCACAGTGATGTCTCCTTGGCTAGACAGTCATGATTCGCAGTCACTTGAAAGCTATCTATCAATAATGAGCAGTGGCACTCGCTGAAATGCAATCCTATCCAACAATTCATCATTCGGCTTGATGCCCTCCCACGCTTTGCTAGCTCTCCTCAAAACCCCAACTTCTAGCATTTTCCTAACGGTGGATACATCTGTGAGCGGCAGAGGTTCCTTCCCCGAATATGTCATCTGTCAAGCAGAATGTACCTTGCAGCCGTCAACGTTTCCTAACTGTTGATTGTCATCATCTGATGTGATCGCACCTGTTTTGGGCTTATAATTAAACCTGCCATGTATATCAATCAACAGGCAAAAGGTGCGCGATAGTCCCTGCGAAATATGACTAAAAATACTCCTCAACTTCCTTCGATCGATACATTTCAACCTCGTTTTCCATGACTCTTCCAGCTGTCAGTTGCCTGAATAATATTCCCTGGGAGGAGATGATACGAAGGAGCTTCTAATGAATGCTACCATATTTCCAAGTAGTGCTTTCCATCTCCTGATCCACCCTCCCCCACATCTCGTAATCCCATCTACCCACCATAGTCGTTTCAACCATGTTACCCATTGTAAACTTGTCTCTCTAGATTGTTCGTCCACCCGAGATGACTCCTATATGGTAAAAGGGCGGAATCAGGTGACACTGCTCACGTGTTTCGAGAGGGATTCTGAACTTCTAATCAGTGCTGAGACGTGGAGGACCTAGGTCTACAAGGCCTGACACCAGAGTGTATCACCAGAACGCAAACAGCAAAGGAGAAGTATAGTCGAAATATGATCTGTTTTCTTATCGCAGGTATCTCATATAAGAGGTTATATGGACGCCTCTAAGATTAGTCCCGTCAGTACCATAGATTGCTACAACAAGAGGAACAAAAGTAAAATGACAGTTTGTTCATTCAATAGATAACCCGTTTATTAAGTCTAGTATACAAAGAGGACAGTCAAGGAATTAGCAATAGTGAACGATTAAGATTATGTAGTTGATACAAAAAGCTACCCTTAAAAATACAAGACAATCATGAGTTCATAATTGAGACCGATGGATCCACATTTGTTGTGCATGTACCCCGAATCAACAATCCAGGATCAGTCATGACCTCTACATCGAAGCTGGTCCGCGTGAGGCTGGTATTGTTGGTCTGCACCCAGCACGGCTCTCTAGCAACGTGGTCCCAGCCTGAGAAGGCTCGACGATAGTAGCAGTCGGACTGAGGGTGTCCGACGTAGACGTCATATACGTCCGGCCTGTGAACTCTGTGCCCATGACTTGGTTGTCGGGATAATATGACAATTTTTCGGAACTGCCGAAGTCATAGATGGTGAAACTGTTGAGTAAATTCCAGTCAGAACATGTTTCATCAACCAGAACCATACTCACTGGTCTTCCAACTGGCGGAGCTCAGGGTTCATTTTTTCAGGATCGATATTAGCTTTACGCTTTGAATGTTTCAATGGCTTTTCAACCATAAAGAACTCGTCTAATTCGTGTGATATATCAAAGTTAGCCTGGTTCAGCTGAACAACGCTGGATCAGATCTATTAATTTGGATAAGAGACTCAGAACTAACATCAGGAACGTATGGGGACTGAAGCTCTTTAGCTTGCAAGGCATCCCAATTGATCGACGAGAACCATGCGTGTTTACGAATATCTTCAAACCCTAAACCATTTGGACGGCAGCCCAAGCGTGTACTAGGGTCCCTATCAATGAACTAAATAGAATAATATGTGATTATGAAATAAAAGGAAGAAAACAATGTATTGGCGTACCCCCTTTAGAGCTGAGAGACCAGCTTCACTACGCCGGAAACCTTCCTCGGGAAACGCCAGCGGATCCTTGAGAATGGAATTGGTCATCTTCTTCTCATCACGTCCACCAAATGGTCGCTTTTGGAACAAGAGCTCATAGGCGGTAATACCCAAGCTCCACCAATCAACAGCCCAACTGTAGCCCCTTTGCCCGATAACTTCGGGTGCCATATAGGCCATGCTGCCGGCGACGCTCGTGTGCAGCCGTTTCTCTGAATAATGGATAGCTACATTGAAATCAGTGATGTGCGCATGGCCATCAGAATCCAGAAGGATGTTGTCAGGTTTCAAGTCTCTATAGATTAGTCAGTAATACAGTTGACAGAGAAGAGTGTCGGAACCCACCGATGACAGATGCGCTGACGATGCAGATATTCAAGAGCGGTTGCTACTTCCGCAATCCAGAAAACGACAATTTCTTCTTTAAAGAATCCATGACGCTCCAGATGGACTGAGCGATATTGATCAGCCACAGAACCAAGTGAACTTCAACGACGTACATCTCAGGTCACCTCCCAGCATGAGGTCAAGGACAAAGAAACAATTATCGTCATCCTGAAAAGCATAACGGAGATTGACGATAAATGGGTGATCAATCTCAATTGTACAGTTTAAGGTCGAGTCAATGACGCGTAAAATAGTGACCGCGTACCTCCTCTAGGAGTCGACGCTCCTGTATGATATTGGCAACAGCCTTTCGTCGGATACATTGCGACTTATCAATGTATTTAAGGGCGTAAAGTTGATTCGAGCGTCTGTGCTCAACGACCCGTACCTAAGACATAAGCACATGCTCGACGACGGAGAGAGTAGACAAACCTTGCCAAACGCGCCCTTACCAACAGTGCGGTGGAGTTCAAAGTGGAAGAGGTTGACCTCACTGTTGAGATCAATGGCTGTGGAGCAGCAACAACCCATCTTGCGTGTTCAGAAGAGAGGCCGGTAATTTGAAGCTAAGAAGCAGATAAGTACAAAGGTGTCTTGATTTGGACAAGGCGATGCAAGTCTCCTCCCGAATGACGGGTGGGAGTAGCTACCATCTTGCCTTCGCCTCAATTTAAGAGCATGCGTTTGCACGAAGACAATAAGCCCGGAATAGTCCTGGGCAAGATTATGACAGAGACAAAAAGCTCAGAACAAAAAGCCTTTTTCAGGTAAGCGCTTATCCAATCGGGGTTTTCCGCTCCATCATACAGACATCATCCAGAATGTCAAAAGTCTGCTCGGCGTGGTTGGCATGTTGTAGCATGAAGCGAGCTTTTGACAGTCCTGCAGCAATACTAGGGTCCTCTCGACCCCAGGTTACCTCCAGCAGCCATCGTAAAGGGCTTTAAAGCGATCATAAACGCATACTGGCCTGCAGAACTATATCCCAATGGCTGCATTGGATCCAGAACAACCCGCCCTCACTCCTCTGCTTGCCCACACGCAGGAGGAACTGGCGTCCGTCAAAGTCTTCCCGCTCATCCCAGCGCTCAAGAAAGATATTACCGTGAGTTTTTCTGTGATATTGCATCGTGCTCCTAATCACCTCTCTCAGGGAACCATTGGTCAGCACTCATTATCATTTTTGCAAGGACCATACACTGAAAACAACTACACTCAACCAATTAGTAAATGTGGCACTGAGCTGGGAGTAAATGTATTCTAACTTTCTCCCCTGAGGAAGAACTAACCCTATTCCCTAGTCAATTAAACGCCTCTGATATCAATTTCGCTATCGTTCGTCCCCTTGTAATGAAGTATGCCCGTCTCCGCAATATCGCTGTTGTCTATGCTTGCCTGGTCGTGCGATCATATTTTCTTGCCCAGGCGGACTTAAATCTAGCTTTTATGGCCGTTATGCAATCTCGTGCAAGCTTATGTGAGCTGCTTGCGCTCAAGCTTATGAGTCGATTTGCCTCACATAACACGGAACTCTTGGCTGTATTGACAACGTCTTGGTGTCCTCTTGCTGGAGCTTCCTCGGCCACTGTCGAAGAAGTCAAATATGCAATCTCAGGGCACGATCTTGAGACTTCGCATACTGCACTTGAGGTAGGTACAGCTCCTGATCATATCCCTGGACTCAATGACACCACAGATGGCGATATGCACACGGTCGAAGGCCTTCCTTGCCACTCCAGTAGTTCAGAAATTAGTGAACGATATCTATTCTGGGAACGTTGTGTTCTCTTTGCCCTCGACACGGTCTATCCTCGCCGATAATTACAAACCATGTCCTATTCAGATGTACGACGTTCATAAAGCTCCATTCTTGGACCATTCCAGGTATGCTGACTGTTCCAGTCGTTTTTGTAATACGTGATTCACTTCCCTAACCAGACTCCGTGTTCCGCGTTATGGAGCAATATCTGAATACCTGAACTTTGCTATTCTCCTGATAACTTTTATCCTCTGTGTAGCAAGTAAGTTCGATGTAAAAATTTGTATAACTACGTTCGACGTAATCTTCGCGCGCAGATCAAAATAGGTCTCAACTTACCTTGTCGGAGTCAGTGTTCATGCTCATTGCCATGGCCCATGTCTTGGAGGAATACACCGCTGCCACCGAGCATGGTTGGTACGGTGAGTCTACGCATCACTTCTCAGGTATGCTGACGAACTGATTTCGTGTTGCCGTCAATCTTAGTCTATATCGCCAACGTCAGCAGATTCTATTATATTTCCCTGAATGTCATACTTACAATTTCACCCATCCAGATGTGGAATGCATTTGATTTCTCCTTCATTGTCATTTTCATGGTCTATTTCTGTCTGAGGATCAAAGGGTTGCACAACAATGATTGTCAGTCTTCGTATCCATGTTCGAAACAGCCTTACATCTCACTTTCATACAGTGGCAACTTCGAGGCTTGCGTTTGACATCCTGGCCTGCGGGAGTTGCATACTTTTCCCAAGGTGGGTTAGCGCTCTTTGGTGTACCTACATCCTGACCTCATCTTGATGGCGGCAGATTGGTATTTTTTGTGGTAGCCAATCATGTTATCATTCTGTATGTCTCCACAATCCAACGAGGCCTCTACGTAGCTCATATCTAGCAACAAACAGCTCACTGCAAGCGATGATTGTGCAATTTGTGATGTTCATTGGCACCGTCATCATATGCTTCTCAGGTCTTATGTTCACTTTATGGATTTTAGGTAATGCGTCCTCGTTACAAAGTGCCACTCTGACAAAAAACTTTGAATCCACAGCCAGAGACAAATCCATTGACCACAACCACGAGCCCTGGACATTGGGGTCCCTAGCGTGGTACTGCGTACATATCTGGCTCGGTAGCGGTGCCATCATATTCAGCCAAGCTGATAGTTTCCACCCTATTTTTGGTCCTCTTCTGGTTACCGTGTTCGCTTTGTTTTCAAGTACACTTTTGGTAACAAGTTGAGTACAAGGCTCCATGGTTTCTGCTTTTGCAGCTCCGGTTCAGGGTCTGTTCACTATACTGACGTTAGATGTCTCATTCAACAGTTTTGATCTCTATCTTATCCAATACCGTCGCCAGGATTGGTTCCAATGCATCTCAGGAGGCAAGTCACAAGTGTCTACCCTGTTCCATTTATGGCTGATACGTTGTTCTAACCTTCACAGTATTTGTTTCAATTTGTGATTTCGACCATTGAAGGGTACGTCCCTTCTGTCATAGCTGCAGATCCCATTTTACTGAACTGGAAGCTGATTGTGGACATTACAGTGTTAAAAGTGAAGCTCTATTCTCGTATCAGCCCCCCTTCAACATTCTGGCCTTCGTGATTCTCAAACCTGCAAGTTGGTTTCTTTCGCCAAAAGCCCTTCACAATGTCAATGTTTTTCTCATCATATTGACTTCACTTCCTCAACTGTTCTTCATTGCCATATATGAGCGACATTTCAAGTCCGGATCCAAAGACCGCCAGGCGAGCAAAGATGCCTCTACGTCCATTTTCAAGAGTATTCCTCGGCACATCAAGAATATGCATATGCTTGAGGCTTTGCTTGGCCCTGCCCATCATGATATCTATGACGCCATTCTCGATATGGAAATGGACGACGAATGTGACATCTTTTCTGAGCTTGAAGAGGAAGATGAAGAAGGTCAATTGCTCAACAGTAGAGTCCATACTCGCGAAAATTCTGCCAGAAGTGAAGTTAGTCGAATTCAGGTCATTGATGTTGATGCCCAGCCGTTGAGTGCAGTGAATTTCAGCCGACGTCGCACACGCACAGCCACTACTAATTGGGCTACCTTACGGGCTCCGTGGCCGAGGACCCGTATGGCAACGTCCAATAATCCTGGTGGCTTCGTGGCAGACCAGAGACTTGGATTGGGTGGTTACGGCGCTATCCCATCTATCCCATCCACGCTTGCTGAAGAAGACACGACAGTGCCACCCCGCTTCACAAATGGTGGAAATGAAAACTCGGGTTTGGCGAGACTGTATAACTCTAGGAATGGACTCACATCTGGCGGAATTGAGCAATCTGTTTTGGCTGCCAATGCTCAGACGAACTTGAACATGAAGAAGGTCGAAACACTTCTCACTGAGGTGAAAAGTCTTCCAGTCAACAAACTCAAGGATGAGATGAAGGAAATTCAGGTTAGGACACATCCATCCATGCATGTGTTAGGCTTATGTCCCTTCCAGGAACGTCAGAATAGGATTGAAAGTTTACTTTTGATGTTGACAAGGGCCATGAGGAATGATGGTCTTCACCACGAAACCTATTGATATAGTTTATGTTAAGTTTAGATAGAAAAAGGGGGGGACTCGGTGCAAACACGCAACGAGTCTTGTCTCAACTACCTGTAACTATTACCATAAGATACATCTGATCATCAGGAAATATTCACTAACCAATTGATATTCTCATACAGACATGTACTCTGCTTTCATGTCGTCTGCAAGTTTCTCTGCAATGGCATAGCATCCACCAGCCTTGACTCTAGTCATGAATATTTTACGTGGAGTGATATCGACATTATGCGCACCGTATGACCAGAGATGATGCTTGGGAAGATAGATGCATCACACACCCTGAGACCACGGATCCCATAAACTCTCAACTTGGCATCCACAACACCACCTTCTTCTCTTGGAGCCATCCTACATGTTGATGTCGGATGATATACCGTTTGTACGCGATCTTTAACCAATTCCGCAATCTCTACATCAGACTTGAGGTGAAGCTGGTGGTCCAGGTCTTGACGAGTACTTGTATGATCGAGATGTGCAGCAAGAGGTTCAGCATGTGCGATCCTAAGAAGAACTCTAACACCTCGGACAAGTTTCCACATATCCTCCAGATTTTGCAAGTAGCTGAAAAAGTGATGAATAATCAGAATCACGTCGTGGACCATCCCTTACTTGGGATTAACGCTCGGTAGCTGCCAGGGGTCATTTGATTTGAGAAGAACAGCGCCAGTGCTCAACGGCCTGTTGAAGAAGGGTTAATCGACGAGTTTATATAGTGGGAGTGATTCAGAAAACACCTGACGAGGTAACAATGGAGCGAAAAAGTATGGATATCAAACATAGTAGTAGCGTGTTCCTGGAAAACTGGTTAGGGTACTTTTAATACCTGGGAGAGGCATACATTCATACTTTGTAGGCGAAGGGTGTGGTGAATAACTCCAAGTCGGGGCTGTCTGCAGCTGAAGTGCTATCTGTCAGATGTTGAGGGTATTCTGAAGAAGGGAATAGTTTGGGATCATCTGAACGGATGAAAGCAGCTGATTCGCCAAACTTTTTTCTCTGGTTAGACGGAAGCCCGTCCAAAGGGTGATTAATACTAACGTTAGTTGCCAAAGGACCTCCACTACCGAGGACGAAGTATTGCACCATGGCGCTAGTGAACTTGACCAAATCGGTGAATGATCGGGGTCTCATCCACTTGACAGAGGAATTGCGTTTGTCCTTGAAGTATAGGTCTACTACAGGGTGATCGACGAGATTTTTCCCGATCTGGGGATGCTCGAGAACAACAGGGATTTTGTGGGACCGAAGGTGCTCCGCAGGGCCGACACCAGAGAGCATTAGAATCTACAGGAGACAAGTACTTAAAACATTATCTGGAAGAAAATAGATACGCTTACATGAGGCGATTGAACAGACCCAGCGCTTTGCAAAAAAAAATGTTAGAGGAAATATTCCAATTCAAGTTTGTGCGAAACCAACCTGAGAACAATATCCCGCCTTGATTTTGCCCAATATTTCTTGCCATTCTTGTTCTTTGCAAACTCAACACCTGTCGCATGAATCTCACCTGCGACTTCCTCAAAGATGATGCGAGTTACGGTTGTATTTGTGGCAACAGTGATGTTTTTCCTCGTAAGAACCTCAGGCGTCAGATAGGCGGACTCTGAGGAGACACGTTGAAACATATTGTCGATGTAAGTCACTGAGCGATTGAACGGTCATAGCTTCATAAAAGAGATGGGAAATGACGTACTGATCTATGATGGAGGAGATCCTGATTTCAGTTCTATGTTCCCTGAAAATGACATGTGTCACTTACTCGACCAACGCCAATGGTCCCCAAGGTCCCATTGAAATCCGGAGTGAAGGGGATACCAATATTGATACAACTGTTGATAAAGGCACCGCTTAGCTTTGAAACATAGCTGTTATAGCCTACTTGGATAGGTCCACTTTTGCCACGGGCAGATAAATCGACAAGTGGATAATCTACGTGAGGAGTGTAAGTTTCAAATTTATTGAAGTATCTTAACAGTTGTCAATAAGCGCACTGCCAGAAAGAATAAATAGAAACTCACTGTCGTAGGTTTTTCGAGGACCAGGAGTCATCTCCAATAATCCGGGCCCATTCATCAAAATCACCGGGCGCGCCGTACTGTGCCCTTGGCGTGTGTTCATGGGTAATCAAAGAGCGAAGGAAGGATCACGTACATTTGTGCATTGATGGACGAGCCTAAAAAGTCAGAGTTCACATGCACTGCTGTCAGTCAAATGGCGCTCACATCCGCCCAGCATTCTGGCTGTCATTCATTCAGCAGGCATTATCGAGATAAGGAATTACACGGACCACGAGGCCAGAACTTCCTCTTGCCCCCGGCACAAACTTGAGGCTCGGTTCTCAATTGATGAACATGCTTTGACTCGAAAAGTCTGACGAACATAGAAGGCGTACGGCTTTGAATAAGAGAGGTGCCACTGGATCAAGTGGGATGAAGTTACTGCTTGATAAAGAGCTATATGAAATCACTTACCTCCCTCCCGCCTCAAGCAGTAAGACCCGAATGTTGGGATCCTCACTCAATCTTGCTGCGAGGGCACATCCAGATGTCCCTGTTCAGCCTGTCAGGCCCTCTCTGTTGGTTCGAACCTTTTGTGCGTCTCACCTCCTCCAACGATGATAACATCATAAGTTTTCCATGCATCTTTGCTCTCATTATCACTACCCACCTATGGCGACGTGAGATGTCATGGATTTCCAGCTGCAGCGAGACCTACTTTGCTCAGATCCTCCAAATAGTATCCTCCTTTGGTTGTCCTCTTCGTGCCCTTCGCGCGCAAAAATTTGACGAGAATGGCCAAAAGACCACTGAATGCAAGCAGTAGTCGCACTCGTGGGCTCAGCGATAACAAGTGTCGGAACCCTGGGGCAGAAGCAATGAATGATGTTCCGGCTAGCGTACTGTGGACAGGCATTCCCGTTTCAAAGATCGAACAGGAAAGATGAGTGTACTTGCGTTTATATTACATGACATTCTTATCACAGGCTTGATTCAGTCAGCTACAAGGACGTTGCCTAGTTCTACCACATGTGCCCTGTGCTAGAACCTTTCTGATTTCCCGGAATCCATCCTTTTTTTAGCTCCAATGCAAGCGATTCACATGTCCACAACTTCAATCCGCTTTCGGACGATATTGTTCAATACTAATAAAAACACATCCTCTGTCTTGTTTCCTGGACACCTAACGAGCTTTCTCTCATGACTTTTTGACTGCATCACCAAAAATATTATTCTCCCTATTCTTGAACGCTACTAGGTTACGATCATCACGCATTGACTTGACTTCGTAATCATACATTTCGTGGGTACGTTCTCAAGACGTCCTTCGTGCTTGACCAAACGGCGAAAAGGCAAAACACACAATCAAACTCTATTCTGGGTCATTCAAAAAATGCTCATCTTTTTCAGCCAGGATCCTGAGTTACTATGATAATTTGAATGAATTGAACACATCTGATGTTACACCAATCCAGCACCTTGTCAACACCTTGTAATCGTCTTCCAGGTGCCCAGGATCCGAGATATGGTAGCTTCCGAACCTGAAAAAACTTCAAAGCTCAGCAATCTGCATTCCAGTGAATGCCTGGAAAAGAAAAGCCAATCTTTTTGAGGAATCAAGCTTATCATCGAGTATTTCTGTACTCTTTTCCAGGTGTTGTCACTATAGTCTTAGCTGTTGGAGTCCAACCACGCGGTGAGAACCCGTAATGCTGCCATAGTGAGTTGAGAAGCTTTCCTTCTATTTATACTCCGTGCATCGTCACTCTTATGTATATGTGACCCACGGACTGCGACCGCGCACCGTGTAATAAATCGCTGACCCAAAAAAAATGTATATGTGACCCTCTTGTGGTCGTCTGTATTGCAAGTAGGTCCCTACATACCTCTCAATTACTTATATCTCCTTAGACGTTGTTTTCATACAAATATAAACATGTAACAAGTGAAAACTTATTAACATACCCTCAGATGAATTTTTGATTTCTATAATGAACTCCCATTTGTATTGCGCGTTGTGTTGCGCGTGATGCGACACAATGATAATATCATGTATCGTCTCATAATTTACTATTGTGTTCTTCAAGCACACAATGCTCAGCAACAATGCCAAAAACCTCACCGCCCCATATGTACTACGATAAACCTCTGGTGAGAAAAAATTAGCATGTCCAATCCAGCTTCCAGCTTCATTGGAGACAATATCTGTATATAGTAATGGAGAGGATATCTACATATGGTAATCCATCTAACGAAGTCTTTCCAGATTTGGGAAAGTCTGGTCACCCGAGAATCTCGGCACAGACCGCTTATGCCCAAAATCGAGCGTTGCACTAAAATCAGTTTTTGCCTTGAAGTGTTCCATTTTGTGATGGTAGATAGAGTTAAATACGAGTGATTGAGGCGAGACTTATTGCACATTTGCAACGGGTTTCCGATCCCTTTTAATTCAACATTTCGGGTAAGAGGTTGAATTATCAGGGTGTCTTTTTTTAACTCGGAAATTTATTACGCGGTGTACGCTGACTACTAGAGTTCGAGGACTTTTTCGAATACGCAATCGGTCGGTAATCAGTCGGTGTGTCAGTCGGGTGATGAATTCTAGTATCATTTGGTCAGTCAATGCCTACTTGTCAGAATTTCCTGTCGACTTGTTCATTTGCAAATATTTAGGGTCCAGAATCTTGTTCCTCCAGCAGAGGCTCGAGGACCTCTGACGTGGCAATCAACATGCATAGACGTTCTACCCTCTTTTATTCTATATTTCCTTAATGCGTATCTCGTTCTCGTGCCAGGAACACTACTCATTCGTCTGACTCTCCTCCCTGTATCTCTTTGGGCGTTCTTTCGAACAGCAACACAAATCGACCTCGCCCATGGCTTGAGATGTAGAGAGCGGCTAATGTATTGGAATGTCGGGTTCGTGGTGAGTAGTATCCTGCCCTGAATGTGTTTTGCCATAGTGATGTTTGTAGATTGCAATGACGTGTGCAGCAGGCAGATGCATCTCATGGTCGTATCAACGAGTGGCATACAGAAGGTTATACCGCGTCCCAGGGGAGAAAAATACAAATGAAAATAACTGCATCTGGGACACTCTCGATTTATGTTTCAACTTGCGAGGTATTGGTTGGAGTTGGTCTCATGGTCTGCAGGTTTCGCCAAGGCCAACACAGTCTCGCCGTGATTTCCTCATCTCGAGTCTGATCCATTTCTTCAAATGTGTCATCTTAGCGGACCATATACATTGGGCTGTACAGTGGTTTGGCCCCACCACCATTGGGTCTCCCCATGGAGGGCACGATACATCATCCTCCCCTCCCACCTTTCCTTGATCTTCTCCGGTCAACTATTCTGATATCACTCACTGGATTATTCATCTGCTTCATCCTGGAAATGGCTTACGACGTTTTCGCTCTCATAGGAGTAGGAATCTTCAATCAACATCCACTTCAGTGGCCACCCCTGTTAGACTCACCTTGGCTCTCATCCTCGTTGACCGAACTCTGGGCCAGTCGATGGCACCAAATCTTTCGTGATGTATTCATTGGCGTTGGAGCGAAACCTCTATCCTTGCTGGTTGGACGAGTCGGTTGGATCATAGGAGGCTTTTCGGTCTCCGCCATTTTGCACTACTTTGGCCTGTGGGGACTGGGGCGAGGCACTGAATTCTCAGGTGTAGGGAGCTACTTCCTGATCCAGGGCCTTGGTGTTACTTTGGAGCATTTATGGAAATCTTTTACCGGTAGACGGGTGAAAGGTCTCGTGGGTAGAGTCTGGACATTCGTCTGGGCTATAGGTATGGGTCAAGGGTTTCTAGATGCTTGGTTTCTTAGAGGACTAGCTGGAAGTTCCTTGCACCAAGACCGATTTAGACCTAGTTATATAACTTTAGGATCATTGCCCCTTCCTTCGGCTTGATATTTCTGTTTTTTTCGATGTCCAGAATAGTATTTTGCATCATCACATGGACAACCTTTTTCCTATCACGCGTCCATCTTCTGATCATCTCCTGTCCTGTTTTCCATGAAAGTAGTTATAACAGGCTGCAACGGAAGCGTTGGCCAGCGTGTGTCTCTTCTGGCGCTCAAACACGGTCACATCGTTGTTAGTGCTGATCATACTCCTTTACCGCTCGAACTCTGCCATCTCGTGAAGGAATATCAAGACAGGTTCACGTTTCATCAAATTGATCTCAAAGATTACAATCATACCCTAGAGCTCCTTCAAAAGTCGGAATGCCAAGCTGTCATCCATCTTGCGGCCATTCGAGACCCATCTGATTACAAAGTCCAAACACATCACAGGCAAGTTTCTCCCGGATTCAAAAAATGAAGCAACCACACTTCTGAACGCGGTACACACACAGTAATGTCATCCTATCATGGAACGTCCTACGAGCTTGTGCAGAAGTAAGACTGTTACTTGCGTTATCTCACATCGCACCACTTTTGTTTTGCTCAATATCCCCGGTTTTTTTCATTAGCTGGGAATAGCTCGTATTGCACAAGCATCTAGCGTCAATGTGATCACAGGGATATACAGCGTCACACAAACATATCGGTATTTCCCCATTGACGAAGATCATCCAACCGAACCAGATGAACCATATGGGCTATCAAAAGTGTAAGGTTTCTGTCGCAATGCACAAATGCGGCATCCAAGAAGGGACACGAGTTCTAAACGACCTGCTTTAGAATATGCGAACTCCAAGCATCAACCATCACCCGTCGCTACCCTTCCCTCCGGATCGCAAGTCTCCGTCTCCATTGGTCCCTTCCATATGGAACGTATCCTTCCGAGAAAGAGATGGCCCAGGACCTCTGGGGATATGTCGACCATGACTCCGGTGCCGAGGCATTCCTCTTGGCTCTAACATGTGACACTTCAAATTGGCCATCAAAAGCGGAAGCTTTCTACATCGCTTCCCCTACGATAGGTCCAGATAAAGACAGTGCCAAGTTGAAAGAAGTGTTCTGGCCCGACGTGCCAATCAAAGAAGGATTCGAGATCAACGGAAAAAAGGGATTCTTTGATTGTTCAAAGGCGGAGAGACTGCTGGGATGGGTTCACAAGGATCATATGGTACCAGAATGAGACGAGGGAAGGGGGTGTCGCAGAGGTCAGATGGATGGAGAAATGTCTGGAGCTAAAAGCCATTAATGACGGAGAAATGTAAAATACGACAAAATTGATATCAACTTTACTCACATATTCTGCGTAGTGATGCAACACCTCTCTCAGTTGCTTTCGTGAAATCTCAGCTCGATAGAATATCTCATCATCTGAGTGTTTGCCGTCAAAGTACTGATTAATCCTGAGAAACCGTCGGCGCGTCAATGATTTTCAAGAGGGGGGTTGACCAGAAGAGATAGGTTAAACGACTCACTGCTCAAACTGCTTTGCGATGTAAGGATCCTTCTCCTCAGACATTGTTGAAAGCCACTTTCTTTCCAAGGGTGTAGCACGTGCAGGATCACTGATGATACTCAAACTCCTCTGATCATCCTCCGCATCCCAGGTTGAGCCGCTCATGTCACTCTCTTCTTGACCATCGTCATAGTCATCATCATTCTTTTCGTCCTCGTCCTCATCAACAATCAAAAGCCCGGTTCGGTTGGATCCAGAAAAGTCGTTGACCTGTTGGGTGAGCCAAGGAAGTCCGAGATTTGGAAAAGCCGTCAATCCACCCAGTTCCTGGGGGTCCAGTTCGTCATGTACTCGAGAGCCTCGTCTATTTCCTGTACTAAGCATAGCATTCTTCTGAGCCAATGCCCTCTCATGCCGAAGACGAACGCGAATTTTGAGATCAGGTGGGACCACAACTCTGACACGCAGATGGAGGGTGATCAAGAGGTCTCGCTTCAGCAGCCAGATGATCACATCTTGAAAAGTAGCGATAAGCTCTTTGGTCTTGACAAAACAAGCATAAAAATGATTCTCTGTTCGCTTTGACATTGATGAAGAAATAGTTGCCAGAATACGAGGCAGGGGTGGGATAGCTTGATGATTGAAATCCTTGGAGAATTCTGCAGCAAGTACAGAAAGCCTAGTGATGGCGATTTCAGCCGACAAACAGTGTAGGGAGAGTGGTGAACAGGAGACGCACGGCTGTTCAAATCTCGAGGGGACAGTGAAAGCAGTTTTGAGTCCAGGATGAAGGGTGTCAACAATTTTCGCTCGGCGGTAGTAGACAAGCCAGCGAACGACCGGGTATATCTGAGCCTCAAGGTCCCAGTCAAGCAAACTTGCCATATCTGCCAAACTCGATGGATGTGAAGGGGAAATGCTTCACAGGGCACACAGCAAAACGAACTCACGAGAGCGTTACAGAGACAGTCTCCAAAAATCTTACGAGCCCTTCGGCAGCAATACGATCATCTGGATTGAGATAAGGACCTTTCAGGCTGGCGAAGTCACCTCTGTCTTTCGGGTCGTCCAATATCAGTAAGCTTTTCCATGGCGCAAGTGTGGGTAGTCGCCACCCAAAACTCAACGCTGGTCCCCAGTCAGGAGAGTCTTCTTCTTCATCAGGCGAGGGGAGATGATCAATCTCCGTCTCATCTTCGTTGTGGAGTAGAGCATCGAGGTAAGGCGGCAATTGGACTTCGAAGGGGAAACCGTTGATAGTCAAATTGGCAATCTGCGATACTTTGATGGCCTCGTAAAGATCTCTCAAGGCTGAGGCGATGGACGATCCTTCGAGGCATTTGTGAGCATAATCTACGTACTGGTGTCCTGGCAAAAAAAAATCCTAAGAGGTGCATTGAAATGGGGTCGTAAAAAAACGGAGCAAACCTTCAGACTGCGCCAGGTCTTTGATGGACCCCAGCTTGTCACACTCTTCTTCTACAAAATTGTTCATCACTTGCTCTTGAAATAAAACCGCAGTAGTCGGAAAAGCAGCTTGTTCGTAGATGATCTCATAATACTTGAATAGATTGCCAGATGCAGAAGAGGAGGGGTCTGGACGGTCGCAAACAAAGACCAGGTGAAAAGACTGCAGCCAACCACCCGTACGTTGCGTGACCGAGGAAGTTTCAGAGTCATCCTGAGTCGAGGTCTGGGTCTCGTTCATCGTCGTCGCCGTCGTCGTCGTCGTCTCTTTTGCACGTGTATGACTCTCCCCCTTTGTCTGTCTTGAACCTCCATTTCCCCTCAGCATCGACATGGACAGGGTGTCCAATAAAAGCCAAGCCGTCCACCAACAGTTCAAATTTTTGATGGCACATTGATTGATGGGGCAACAATAGGTTCGCGAGAAAATCGACATGGTATCCAAATAAGTGGTCGTATTCATGTCTTCCTATAGGTTCTGGGGAAGGTAGAGAAAAAGGTTGTTCAAGGGGAGAACGAGGTGATACACTACCCGAAACGGATGGTGATTTTGGGCATACAGCGGTGGCCGGTCGTTGCCAACGGTATTCAGAGTCATCTGCATCGAAAGACTGATCCATGCTTTCGGCTTGCTCTTCCAAGGCTTCTGGTGTATGAGATGCGCGCCATGGGTTGTCTATATGCGATGGCCAAGGACCGCCGTCGAGTCTGGCCCTGCTGAGTCTTGGTCTTGGAGAGCAAAACCGCAGTGGAGGCCAGCGATAGACAAGAACTGGGCCCTTGGCCGAGCCGCTGATGAGCAAAATTGACAAGAGAGATTCTGCCATTATATGAAGCGCATGCAGTCAATATCAATAAATGGATTTATGCCCATCCAAAATAACAGCAGCAAGGAAGATTCAAGATGGCGTGCGAATAAAATATAGTCTGTGCTCTTCTGTAGAGTAATATAAATATAACAGATGCTGTTTCTAAAGTTTCGTGATGCACCAGTTCATCATGTATAATACTGCGTCCTGTTTACTTTCCATGACTGTATATTCCGTGCTGACCTCCAATTCCATCTCTACTCGCACACTTCCTTGAGAATATTCAAAAACCTGCTTTTCCCACAACTTTCTCCACGACTCGGGCGAGTGCCAGAATTGTGTGTGCACCGTTCCGTCAGCAAGGGTCTCCGTTCTCGTACCCTGAGTAGACCTGACATAATGCCTTCCAAATATAACGGAACCTTTCTCGGGACAGAGAAGGGTGGCAGTCCGGCGTGCCAGGTCGAGCTGCATCTCTTCATCAAAGAGGTGGAAAAAGAGAGAAGCATGTATGACCGAGACATGCCCTTTGAGTGGATTAAGCGAAGTAAGAGAACTCAGATTGTCTGGTCGGACTGCAGGAGATCCCAGAACATCCTGAGATAAGACATTCGGATCAAACACGTCCCCCGAAATAAACGATGCAGGGAAGGTTGAAGGTGAGGTCCGATAGAGGTCGTGTCCCCATTCCCAGAATTCTAAAAAGAGAGAATCATAAAATAAAGAAGACTGAAGAGAACGGTCTCTTTGATTGCAGAAACTATTTCCTTACGTGGATTGAGATCAAAGCCAATCATCTTGTCCGCTGGCCAACCATCAAAAACGACTTTTCGCAGATCGTGTCCAACTAATTTTCAAAACCAAATGTGAGAGAATCAGTAGAGACGTCTTATGGAGGAGAGAAAATACCCACAGCAGCATCCGAGGTCGAGGAAGATTGCCTCTGGATTATTCTGGCCCAATTTGAGCACTTGCTGGTAATAAGATATCTGTGTGATGGGCAGTCTTGGGGGCAACTATTAAGCATCACAGTGAACGTAACATTCTCTATCCTCATACTTTGAAAATGTAAAGTGGCGTATACAGGGGTATGGACAAAGCTGTAGTCATATATCCGTGAGTTCATAGGTCGAGGATGATATAGAGTGTGCTACCTCGTACGCTCTAGTCTGGACCGATATAATATGTTGCTTAAGGTCCTCGTAACATGTAATGCCTGTCATAACTCGTATGAAATCCAAATGTTCACGCCCTAGGTTGAACAAGGTCGGATCGAGTGGAAGAAGAGTTCCTTGAACCATTGGATAGGTACGGTTGTAACCCGCGCGGGATAAGTTGGGATGGTCCCTTTTATCTGTAGTGCCTATCCCCATCTTTGCAAAAAAAAAGTCACCGAAAGACGGAGCATTGTGGTTGGTCCTTTGCGCAAACGTAAGCTGCCTGTGGATGATTCAACAAGTGCCCCCCCTCTCCTCCTCCTCCCTTCCCCACGAGGACACCGGGGGGCTAATTAGAACAGTCCATGCCATTCATGCGGACGTTGTGACCGTGAATGATCAATGACACATCCCCTTCATTCCACTAGACCCGACTAAATCCCATTTTTGGATTGTCCCAGTGACATGTTGTTTTGCTTGCACAACATTCGCTGGAGGGGTCCGACGCTCTTTTAACCAACGTGAAGCTGTACCACCATAAAGCAGCAGAGATAATGTCCTCTCCAGGAAAGGTAGTCAGTCGGCTCAGGGCAATCATTAGATGACCTACAATGTTGACGGCCATCATTTCTCCCGGTGGCATTAGAAGATCATCTTTTCTGTGGCGAGACCTAAAATGACATCTATCATCCATCATACACATGTCTTGAACAATATGTCACTTTTTTTCTGTGAGAGCAATAGAATTCTAGAATAGTTTCAAGTCGGCCGGTAACTCGGATGAAATAAGTTTGATTTATTTCCGCGTGGGTATGGCAAAACGTACCACCGGATTGGCATGTACATGTTGACATTACCTCTGTTGACATCCCTTCTGTTGACATCCCGGTTGATTTGTGTTCCTAACATATGGTATTGGAGCGTCCCGATACTGTGAATGGACGGAATGGACATCCGTATGTCACGGCTTCACCGGACGTCGTATTCGGTAGAGTTGATAATTCCAAATGATACTGGGATTAACCTATCCGTATCAGGCATAGCAAGCACGACTGGTATACAAATAAGGATCTATGAATGAAACAGGCTGGTCACCAACAGTCATCACTAGCTCACGTCCCTTTTATTTATAGTTTCAACGTTCCCGTACATTAGGACGTTCAACACAGAGTCAGCCGCCCAAGTTTTGTAGCTTAAACCTCCACAAGTCCAAGGTGGTGACAATGAGTGACATGCTCCGCGATGTGTTTCGCGGATGAATGACGGTCATCATTTCAGGAGATGGGCGTCTCGTCTGGGGTTCTAGGTCCATGATACGCGAGTTACCGTGTTCATTTCGAGCAGATTGTGCCGTGATCAAACTTGGTACCCTCCTAGATTATTGAAATCATATATACTACAAAAAGTACCCTTGTTCGACAATGATTTCTCGGTACCACAACCTCGGGCACAGGAAAGTTCTCCCGAAAATAGTTTACTACAAATGCCAAATATGTCAATTTCGAATTTGGACCATTGACGAAAATCCTTTTGTCCAAAAGGAGTAGTTTTGCTGGAAATAAGCACTTTCTGAAGACTGTTGTTGTATTAGAGATTAACGACAAGCAGCCATGTCACAATCTCAGAATGAGCACAGCCAACTCGAAACACACATGGTTCGCCTGCCGACAGGTGTTTCTCTGCAAGTCGACCTCATCAAATCAGATACACAAGCCCATAAATTAGCGATCTGTCTGCATCCCTGGTCTTGGTTAGGAGGGCAGAAGAATGACCCGTGCGTGTGTATCTATCAAAGACGGTAGAAAAAGACTAGAGAGTTGTGACAGAGTTCTCTGCTCCCTTGCCGATCCACTGCTTGAAGCCAGATACCACGTACTCCGCTACAATTCGAGGGGTGTCGGGAAATCGACGGGCTCGTCCTCTTTCACCGGATTCAGTGAAGCCGAAGATCTCAAGGCCCTTGTGCAGTGGGCGCTTGGTCAGCTAGAAAACATTGATTGCCTGGTGCTCATTGTCAGTCACAGTGACGATTGATACTGAATACGCGTGCTTAACGGGTGCCAAGGGCTATTCTCATGGATCCCTGACTGCCTCTTTGCACCCTGTAGTACTGGCACCGATCAGAACCTCGCATGTTCTCCTGTCATACCCCTTGGGTCCGCGAGGATGGCTCACGCTGTTCCAAACATCTTACTATCAGGCCCAGCTGGAACAGCTTGTGCAGGACCCTGAATCAAACGTGCTGGTGATCTACGGGGACAAGGATGAATTTACAAGCAAGTCGAGCTACGAAGGGTGGGTGGGGAAGCTCAAAAACGGCAGCACTGGGCTGAGAGTGGCAGAAATTGAGAATGGGAGACATTTCTGGGGAGGGAGAAGTGGGCAAGTGCTGAAGGAGGTAGTGGTAGAATGGTTGCAAGGAGGGTTACCGAATTAGGCGTATAGGAGTTGTTTCTTCCAGTACCACCATCATTAGTGTAGTGACTTATGTAGGTCTCCCTCCTCCCTGGTTTCTCCCAGACTCACAGCAGACCAGGCCTCTGCCAGACGAGCGTCCTCGCCAAAGCGTCGCGAATCTTATTGGCAAATTCGAGAATCAGACCAAACGCACCTGCGATCCAGGACAGACCCCTCCGCGCAGTACCAGCGTCGTCTCCAATAATACAGGCGACTCTGCAAAGGAAGAGCTCAGAGAGAAACGAGAATGGCCTCCAAAGTTGCCCACAGCTCTCTCGGTCCCCGTGGCCCCCAACAGTTCCTCGGAACCGCCTCTGCTCGATGCACCTCGCGTTCAGCCGGCTGCTCCAGAAAAACAGCCCGAGAACAACACCACACCGTCAAAATGCAAGACAGATCCTCCAGTCACACCTCCCACCAAGTTGCCTACAAAACCAAAGTCTTTGGTTCCATCTGCCTCTTCCCCTCCTTCCCAACCTCTCAAACCCCAGCACACCGGTCAGTCCACCACCACTACCACCGCCCATAAGAGACCTACAACCAAAGCCAATCCATCGGCCCCATCAAGGCCTAAAACTCCAGCACGGCCCAAGACTCCATCACGAACACTGCCCACTCGATCATCAAGTTTGTATGCCCCAACAGCTGCATCTCTAGCGCGCACACGGCATGCACCGTCACCTGATACATCTCCAAGAAAACCTGTATCTGCTACTGTATCAGATAGGTTGAACAGACCTACAGCTTCATCACTGTCACGCACGCGTGATCACGTCCCACCGCCTCCCGTAAAATCTCCTGCAGCAGCCTTACCGAGGGCTACAATACCGAAGACGATTAATAGACCCCAAGGCCTTCTTCCTAGCACCCGTGGAAGCAAGGCTCCAGTCCCTCTCAAAAACTCTGGCAAAGAAAACCCCGAGCGGTGCATCTCCTCAACCTGTTCGATCGGCAGCGCCCGCAGCAAATGTCGTAGCGGCAGTATCTGATGCTTCTGGTGTTGATCAGGCTATCTTCTCTTCTAGGGCCGAGCCGAAAACTGAAATCCCACCGGTCCCTACACTTGAACCGACAAAAGAGCCGGAAGCTGGTTCACAAGTTCAACGACAAACTGAACCTGAAACTCAAATCTCCGATGACGAGAAAGATGAAACGACTCGGACGCACTTCGAGACACAGATAGAACACAAACAGGCAGAGGAAGAAGCCAAGGTTAATCCAAACGGATTGGCACCCAGCTCTCATGGTGTCCAAGCAGAGTCTACCCTTGATCAAATTACAGTTCTTGCTTCGAAGCATGATACCGACAATGTTGGCACGGAACTCGAACAGATAGTCAATTTACTCGAGACTGTACCCCAGCCTGTTGCAAGCAACCCCTCTGATACTATCAACATAGTTGCCCCATTGGACTTGCAAGAAATACCTGACGAAGGAGTGTTGATATAGCTTAGCTCATGCCTTTCACACTCCCATCCCGTTTTCTTTCGTCGTTAGATTTGTGAAGATGGTGAGAATAAATCCTTGTGAGCATGTCTGGTAGTGTTTTTTTTTCTTCATGTTATGCTTACTCGGTGGCCTATGCAGAGTATGATTACTTTTTTTTTCTTACCTGGTTTTTCCGTAACGTACTACATTCTTTTATTTTTAACTAGTTGATGTCTCATCCGTTTTTCTTTGAAGCTTTGATGAAGTGTTTCGCGCTTTCTTCCTCGGCTTTGCAATTTTTTTTAGCTAGGTTTCACATGAATATGCTGTCTGTCTGACTTTTTTTTTAATTTTCGCTGATTCACTCCTTATACATATACGTGTGTGCATGTGATCCTCCACACACTTTGCACTGAGTTTCTCGGGGGTTCAGCATCGTTTTTCCTTCTCACATTGATCTTTTGTTAGTCCGTACATACCCTCTACACAATATCCAACATCACTTTATCTTTAGAAGTTTGATACCTTTGTGTTTGCGACTGTAGTATGGTGAAAAAAAGTTGGTCTCAAGTTTCTGATGTTGGCGCGTTCAGAGGTGCTCGTACCTAAGAATGGTGACTTGTTGCGGGGAGTCATATCAAACTATTACCCTGATTGGAATGAGATCAATATTCCCGCGTGGTGACAGGGACGCGTCAGTTTCTGGATCAATAATTTACTTTTAATCCACATCCACCATGTCCAACGCAAAAGATCAAGTACAAGCCGATCCAAAAGATCAAGTATCAGCAGACAGCAACAACAACAACATCCTCGGTGTCCTAGAAGAAGACGATGAATTTGAAGAGTTTACCATCGCCGGTCCGTACTCGTTCGCTCATACCGCACGTCGTGGAATCTAATAAAGTGAATTTACACACCTACACCTCCACCTCCATCTACATCTACATCAAAAGACTGGGATGACTCGCAAACGGACCTGGCTCATCTTGGAGGCGTCGCTCCCGGTGCAGCAAAATCCGCAGGTGACAAGTTGTGGGAGGATAATTGGGACGATGATGATATAGAAGATGATTTTAGTGTCCAGTTACGGTAAACGTCGCTTCTCTCTCTCTCTCCCTTTCTATGTGAACAAGCCGACATTTGACTGATTTTTTATTACAAATTGTTTCTTTCCTTAGTGGTGAACTAGAGAAGATCAAACAAATAAAGGAGGCTTCAGGCGAAACGCAATCATGATATGTCTCTATGTATACACGCTCACACAATCGTACACCTTTCAACTTTCTTTTGACTCCCTCTTTTGACTCCCTTCTTTTTTTTACGAAGCAATGCAAATGATCTCGAAAAAGCACCATGATTTTTGGGGAATACGTGAACGCCATATAAATCTATCATAATCATAAATACAGCCACACATGCACCGTCGTAAAAACAAAGAAAGAAAGCATAAATAAACGAAAGAAAACCGTCCAAAAGCTCATTAAACCTTCTCAAGAGATGCGTTTTTCTCATTCATTGACGATGTAGCACTGTCCACGAAACCCATCGTCGACGTGTCAAAGCCATTGTCCTCCAAATAATGACGGAACTGGAAGGAAAAGAACAACGTCAAAAATCTAGAGATGTTTGGTCACACAGGAAATTCATGCTCACCTCTTCATCTTCCTGAATCATACCATCGGTCGTCAATGGTTTCACGAAAATGAAGACTACAGTGGCGCTGAGGATGGCCAGACCTAAATGTCATCAATGTAGCCACTTGGCAGCAAAGGCTCGAGACAATGGAAACTCACCACTGCCCACCCAGAACGGGCCTGTATTGCCTTTCAAGGAATTAGGTCCTCCAAAAGCTTGACACAAAGTAAGCGCGCTACTTTACAACACTGTGCTTTCTTTTAACTACTTACCATCGATCATAGGGGGAAAGGCTAGAGAATGAAAGGCGTTAGTCGAGGTGCACATTACTCAAGCTCCCTGAAGAAACCTCACCCCAAGTACCAATGAAGGCACCGATTTTCCCAACAGCAGCGGCTGCTCCATAGAACTGACCCCGAACAGCTGTAGGACTTGTCTTACTCGCCAAAAGACCTAAACAGTTGCCTGGACCTGATATCGAATTAACAACTTTCGGCCTGGATAGGTTTAAAAAAACACATACCTAGTTCGCCCAGTGACGAGAAGATACCATAAACAACCTGACGTTGGTTCGTAAGAAATCCAATTGCAAGTGATCTCAATAAAAAATACCTACGGCAAATGCTCCGATATGACCAGGAGCTGTCAGTCTGATTTGTAATTGGATTAGTTTAGACGGCATCGCACTCTCATCAAAAAAATTTACTTTTCATAGAGTCCGCTCATGATGAAACCGACGACTGCCTGGAGGAGAAGACCACTTATCTGTTCCAACCCGAGATCAGTCCGATAACTCGGATCTTCGGATCGCGATTTGACACTGACCATAGTATACTTGGCACCCAGATAATCGAGGATGAAAGCTCCACCGAGCGTTCCTAAAACGACATGAGAGGCACTGATAAGTCCAACAGACTTGCGACCTGCCTGGGATATTAAACAAGCTGGGAATCGTTCGATGGGATTCAACATGACGAATTCTAAGAGCACATACTTGATCACGACGCTCCATCCAAATACAACAGTCAATGACTGGCTTCCCCCAGTAACACTAAAAGCCATTATGAGTCAACATATACGAGAAAAATACCTTTAAAAATTTACCGATCGACGATAATGGAAGAATAGATTCCGAACTGTCCAGATGCTTCAGCAAACAGCTATAATCAAAGGAACTTAGATAGAACGAACTGGGTAGCTGTAGTTGGGTGATAAAAATAAGCACACGTGCGGTTAGACCGGCTGCGCACTTACACAATAAAATCGTAGAGGAACCTAAATACAGATCTTGAGCTGGTGTTTTCGCAACAGATCATCTCGGGGTACACACCAAACGAACGATATAGCCAAAAGTTGTACCCAGTAGCGCTTCAGCACCAAGGAATATGGAATTTTGGTGTCCCTCATTGAATCTCTCTTATAGCGATCGGGCTCTTCCATATTTAGCCGCCAGAGGAAAACCACTAGGGCAGGGATAACACCCAGACCCAGAGAGATACGCCATACAGCACGAAGATGGTTGTCGCCGAAACTGTGAAAAACAATGTGAGCCACCGCGGATCACAACATTGAAAAGGTGTCGATGTACATCCAAAAGAGTACCAGTGGCACAAATGCTGCGACTACGAATCCCAAATCGATCATAGTATCTGGATGCATTCATGGTTTAGAATTAGTGCCGTTGGAGTAAAAACGTAATGCTCTTACTTGTAGCCAAAGCAAACCATCGGTGTTGGGCACGCTTGCTGATTCCGGGTTGTTCTGACTGTTCAGATGCAGAGACAGATCCGCAAGGGTACTCAGCACCAATTCCAATGCCCAACAAAAAGCTGTTCCAGGAAAATTGAGCGGGGGGATGATAGTTTTGTCTTTGGGACATTACCGCATAGCGCTCAGCATCGCCAACATGCCACCCAGGCTTTCATGTGCGCCCTTCGATGCGGCCGACAGAGCGGAGAACAGAGCAACAATACCGTGGCAGTCATCTAATGTTATCTTGAGAACGAAGATATCGAAAGCATGCATACTCTCCGCTTACCATCCCGAACTTCCTTCCGATTTTATCAGAAAGATAACCTTGAGAAGTGAATGTCAGAAGCTGCCGTTAGAGGTTGGACCTCGCGAACCGAATATGATCATTCCAACGACTGTCCCCGCAAACACCACGCTCCGGATTGTAGTCCCATAGTTGTGTTCTTCGAGCCTAGGGCCATAAAGGCGAGTGAGGACTGTCCACCGATGAGATCAGAAGGTTTTGAGCAATTCAGGGCAGAGCGCCCAACTCACTCGTGTTGACTGAACGATAGGAGTGAGCAATACAGTTACTCAAGCAATTGGATTACTGGGAAGCTCACCGGCCGAGATGACACCGTTGGCATAACCTTTGCGAGATCAATAATCGCTTCTCAAAGTTATCTTGTTATCTTGGAACTCACCGTCAGAGAACAACGCAGTCCCACAGCTAGAAGAAAAGAAAAGAGAAAATATTGATATTGTGGGCGCGGACCAAAGAGCTTCCCTTGTAGATTACTCACGCGAAGATCAGCGAAACACTGCGAAGGCGGTCCTTGAATGGCACAGACATCTTGCTCGACTGGGGGGGAAGCGAGGCAAAGGGCAATCGACAAGCCCAAATTGCACACAAGCTATTTGAATGATGATGAGATGCGCGTCAAATCGACCGTTTTGGCCCGCGAAACCACATCGGTATTTATCAGTATTCCCAAATGGTCGCAGAAAGTCCCGGAAATAATATTTCGGCAATTCATTCCCCTATCACGATTCATGAGGTTCTGCGCGCAGGTGCTAAGATTGAAACGCACGTTCGTCGAAATGATTGTACGAAACGATGGATGTCTGGCGTTTCCGTGAAAACCAAGCATGTGGTTTATGACTTCGACCCCTGGATTGTTTTAACCAGAGATCTCCCATCATGGATATTTTCTCTCAAAAGCAGCAATGACAAAACAGAATCCTCGACTTGGACACTGGAGGAATCCCCGGGATCAGGTCCAGATTGGCTTTCTGGGGTCATCTTTTGGTAGTCACTCATCTGTCTGGCAACCAACCGATGAGTGAGCAGTATAAGAGACTGGACCCAGAAAGTCAAGGCGCACAGTAATTTCAGTGGAACCAACATATAGTGAATATTTAACAACAGCACATTGTTTCCAGCATGTGATTAGTCCCGAACACTACCCCTAAGGTGATGCACATCAAACCAATGGCACTAAATTCATCATAACGTTGTCCCGACTATCATTCCGCATTTCAACATGGGCAGGCAGGAGAGCAGCCAGACTTTGACTGTTCGCGACAACAGGACAGGAAAGATTTATACATTTCCGTACGTATTGTCATGTTCGACGAACGTTCAACATTGCATCCATACTTCCTTGTGCTTGTGTTGATATTTGCAAACGAACGTTTTAGACGTTTGTAATGCTACTCATACATGTTTCCTAGGATCGAGGACAATAGTGTCCCTGCTACCGCATTCAAAGCTATCAAGGCACCTCGTGTTCCAGGCGAAAGGGAAGAGAATGAAACGGAAAAGGGCTTGCGTATTGCTGATCGAGGATTCCTGAACACTGCGGTAATCAGGAGTGAAATCACCCATATCGACGGAGAAGCTGGTAGTACGTCATTCTGTGATTCCGAGTTATCACAGGAAAAAGAATCTTACGCATTGTTCAGTTTTGCGCTATCGGTACGAACAACTCCACGTACAATATCCAATTTCTCTTCGAGATCTTACATGAATGCTATTCAGAGGCTACCCCATTGAAGAACTGGCTCTCAAGTCTTCCCATCTCGAAACAGGTGGGAACAATTCTACTTTTTAGGGGGGCGATAACTTAGCCTCTGAACAGCCTATCTCCTCATCTATGGATTTCTTCCTACCAAGTCGCAGTTCGATATCTTCGAGCAGGAGGTTTTGCACCACAGTGCTATGCACGCTGATGCCGAAAAATTCTTCAGATCCTTCAGGTGAAGCTGCATGGATGACATGTTTAATTTTAGACGTCTAAAGGGTCGCCAGATACGATGCTCATCCTATGGCCATTTTGACAAGCGCATTCGCATACCTTGGATCCTATTATGCTGAAGCAAACCCTTCATTACAAGGTCAGAGGCTTTACACGAGAGGAGATGCCGAGTCGTTGGCCATCATGGACAGACAGATTTATCGTCTGATTGGCAAAGCTACGACACTTGCTGCGTGAGTTGCATTCCAATAAAATCTAGGAAGTAATCTGACTCTGTTTCTTTAAAGCATGGCCTACCGTGTTCGCCAAGGTCGCAATTTTGTTATACCCCCTAATGGTCTGAGTTACACCGGATCGTACGTCGTTGGGTATTATTAGAGGCATGAGATCTAAATGAATGATTTTTAGTTTCTTGTATCAGATGGATCACCTTGGTCAAGAAGATTATCGACCTAACCCAGTTCTGGAAAAGGCGCTTGACGTTCTCTTCCTCCTGCATGCAGACCACGAGCTCAATGCTTCCTGCACCACCGTCCTGCAAACCGGAAGCTCCCTTGTTGATCCCTACTCAGCTATTGCGTGAGTTTCTGTTCCAGAAGAAGCTCTACAGGAGTAACTCTCATTTCCATAGTGCTGGTTGTGCCTCTCTCTAGTGAGCAATTAGGAATAGTCTCAAGTAATGTGCTAATACCGTGACCCTTCTCAGTGGACCCCTTCATGGTTGGGCAACTCCTTTCCTTCATTGCATATAACTTGATGTCACTTGATAGGTGGCGCTAACGAGGCTGTCATCCGTATGTTGATTTCCATCGGCAAGTGAGCGGCTGCAGTCATTTGAGAGAGGTCAGCACAATTCAATCTCATCATTGCTTGTTTCCAGACCCGAGAACGTTCCTGCGTTCATCGAGGCTGTCAAGCGACGTGAAAAGGTGTTATCCGGATTCGGACACCGGTGAGTGTTCTCTACTTCATCTAGACAGTCCACTCTCATCAAATCAAATGTAAGGGTATACAAAACTGTGAGGAACTTTGCTCATCGCCCAAGGGATTGCGTGTCCAATATTATCATAGTCCGATCCACGTTCATTCATCGTCCGCAAGACTGCAGATGAGGTGTTCAAAGTGTGAGATTGCTGGGCTCTGTGAGATGCTGGATCTGTCTCATACACTATAGGACTGGAAAGGATGAGCTTCTCGAGACAGCAATGGCCCTCCACAAGGCAGCCATGAAGGATGATTATTTCATCAAGCGCAAATTGGCTCCAAATGTGGACTTCTGGTGCGTGCTCTAGGCTTTTTCTGGTGTGTATCCAAGTTAACATCAAATACAGGAGGTACGGTCCTAGAGCTTCTGTAAGACTGTTATTGATATTTACTTACCCCTTGATGATGCAGCGGACTTATCTACCGAGCAATGGGTATGTAAAATGGTTGCTAGATCGGCTCACTGACGATCTTGGCATGCTATCAGGCTTCCCATTGGACTTTTTCCCAGTCTTGTTTGCTGTTCCACGGGTTGTAGGTTGGCTCGCTCATTGGCGCCAGGTACCCACATGCTGCAAAGGAAGGATGGTCAAATTTACGTACTTTTAGATGATGCTTCAAGAAGGTGGCGTGAAGATCTGGAGACCTCGACAAGTAAGCCATTTTCACGTGGGGTATAATCGCATGGCGAACAGAGAGCTAAAGTGCTATGCAGATATTTGTTGGTGCAGGCAAACGTGAGTATGTGCCCCTCGAGGAGAGAAGTGCAGTTGAGGGGCCGAAGAAGAACCCATCGCCTACTATTCACTCTGGGTATGTATGAGGCTTTCAAACGATATTGTGACAGATTTGCATCTATCCCATCGTGCCCATGGCAACAATGTTTTTCCGTCTTACTCCAAGCTGATGTCTTATTGCGCAGGATCTCGAAGAGAACAATGCTGGCGACATACAAGGACAAACCACAGGCAAAGTTGTAATGTGGACAGCATCTTATGAGGTAGACTATTGTGCATCTGGCCAATCAGCTGGATAACGAAGCAAGATGAGTATGAGTGCAGCACATGGAAGAGGTGATACAATCAATTTGGTAATATTTGGATAATATTTGGATGTACTTTATTATCCAATGCATTTCCATTTTTTTTACCCTCATCCCTTCCCCTCACCGCGTGTCCTGCGACCTTCAATCCTTTAAACTTCCCCCGATTCTTTCACTCTTGTAAATTCAAGATGTACTCTACATTCTTTTCTGTCGCTCTCTTTTTCGTTCTCGCCACCAACGCGGTCCTCGCTGACTTTGCCGTCTCGAACCCGGAAATCACAGCCGTGCGTTGACCTGCCTCCTACTCTGAATAAAAAAAAATTGAAAATTATTGCAGTGCAAAGGACAGGAAGTCAAGGTGTCTTGGCAGCCAGCCAAGGCCCCCTACAATCTCATTGTTGTTCCTGCTGATGACCCGTGTGGCGATGCCCTGTACGTTTTTATAAAAGCCACTAGATTGGATGCTGACATTGTTGTAGCATTGACGCCGGTAATTTCCAACAGACCTATGCCAGTATTAAGGTCGACAAACTTGAGGCCGGCCAGAAGGTCCAGATCTCTCTTGAAGATGCTGATGGTGAGGAGGGTTGGAGTGATGTTGTAAGCTTTGCCCCTCTCTTTTGTTAGTTTACCATTCTCATCTTGTTCTTTGCACAGATTACCGTCGGGAAATGCTCCGCTCCTTCCTCTTCTGCTGTGGTGTCGGCGCCGGTGTCAGTCTCTGAAACGACATCAGCATCAGTGCATCCATCAGTGCCAGCGTCAGCATCAGCGTCTGGAACTACGTCTACACTCAGGTTTATAGTTGCATCTGGCTCCTCCGTTGGCCCAGTGTTAGATAGAACGACGTAAGCCTTTTGTTGACCCGCTTCTGATAGTGGTCTTATTTCCATTTTCAGCCTCGTTGTTACTCCCACCTACACTGCTACTGATGTTGCGAGTTCCAGCACAGTGCAGTCAGTTGATCCTGTAGGTGCTGCCAATGCAGCCAACCCATTTGGTAACAGCAATGCCGCCATCGCTCCCCGTGATCTCAGCATTTCTGCCTTAATCCTCACCGCTTTTGGCGGTGTAATTGCTCTCCTGTAATGCTGTCCCCTCCTGGTGATAAATATTTCTTAAAAGAGGTCCTTATGGTGGATCCGGGTTCTATCTTGTTCGGAAGCATGGATGGCTTTTTGGAACGTAGAATCCAATATTCTTGACGAAGTCTTCATTGTTTTGTCCGGGGGACATTTCTTTCTTGTCATTAGAGTGACGTGCACGCTGCACGATATTCTTATTCTTTACAGTCTATCCAGATTCCAGTCTCGTAGGTTTACCCGTTGTGTACTGGCTGGCATTGGTTGAATGTCCTGGAGATTGCTGGTTTCCTATGCACCTGGTCGTGTTCTCGCTTAATACATATGATATGCTGGTCAAGTTCTTGCTGTGACATCACATTTTCATGATCACCCTATCTATCACTAATAAGTTTTCAAGTTTTCATCTGTTGTCAAGCCCAAGCCTGATACAAAATCGGACGACGTCATGATGTCAACGTCGAATTGGCACACCGTGTAAGTTGTCATGAGGAAAGATTCTCAGGCACATATCGTTAGAGTAATCTGACCACGTTTGCATGACTATATAGGAGGGTTGAGGTTCCATTTGCGTCACCGGAACATGCTTCGATAGCAAAACAAGTTATCGATGTCGACAAGGAGTTACAGCCCCAAGCCGTGAAACGAGAATTGAGCGTAGATGGCAACAAACTGATTGCGTACGTTTCCTGTTTTCATCATTGGCGTTGTGCAGGTTGCATAACTGCAGCTGATTTTTTTAAATTTCTAACAGGAGATTTGATACTCTCACTGTGAGGTTGGTGAGATTGACCGTCAACGCTTTTCTGGAGAACGTAGAACTTGTTGTGCGGACACTGGCTAGTTTTGTTGAAGATGCGGAGAATACACCTGCTCCTCTCTTGGAATAAAAAATTTGATATTATCTTGTAGGATCGAGGTGGCGGATATACTTGTCCCATTTTTTGACATCAGGCTTTCCACAATACTGCAGCTATGACCTGCCCCATATCATCGACAATTACAAATCAAACGACCCTTTAACTTCTGAAGTGTTGGACAGGTATGGACCTGCCATATACATATATCTATATATATTTTTTACTTGGGCTCGGTCTCTCCTGTCTCTCCTGTCTTCTTATTCTTCTTCTTGGTAGGACGCAAATTCCTTGCCAAGAGCCCCTTCAACTCCTCATCTTCCAGCTCCTTCTCCGTCTTCACCAAACTCAGGCTTGTACCAAGTTGGTGGATGAGTGACCAATAAAGGTCCACCGGGAGGAAGTGCGATAGTAAAATGGAAGGCAGCCACATAGGTGTTGTTGGGAGTATATCTAATGTTCCGACAACAAACCGCAGGAGCATAAAAGTAGATCGGCTCAGCTGCCAGTGGTGAAAGAGACAAAAAATGTGGACGGTACTTACACGACTTCGTAAGGTTTGACCAAGCTATGTTGTACGGCCTCTTGAAGGCCCATCCGCGCCCGCTTCTCATCTTCGAGTACGCGAAGATTGAATGGGAACGAACCAGCCTTCTTCTGAACCTCCGATAATACCATACGGGAATTCCTCATCTTGAGTTGATAAGTTACGGTAGAATCTCTCTGATAGATCGTCGTTCGTGATTCTTCTACACGGGCCTTGAAAAGAAATCACGAAATGTCAAGATAAAGGCGACCGTTTTTGAAAAATAGTATCGTTTTTTAATTACCTTCCCGTCCTCGCCTGACGAAATGAGGATATCAATGCCGTACACCTCTCCTTCTGCAAATGTCACGGTTTCGAAATCTTTTCGCTGGCCTTCAGATGGGTTCAAAATGATTCGTTTCTTTCCATCGATCACATTTTGACTCTGTTGACACGAAAGCATGCCTTTCAAGGTGATGAAGAAGAGAAAAAATCAAACGATCAGTACATCAATACCAAAAAAAGAACAGAACGAGATTGACGTACCCTCAACAGGTTTACAACCCCAAGTCTGAACGGTCTTCGCGATGCCCTCCGTAACTGCCCAATTCTTATGCCCAACTTTGACAAGCCTCATGGCAACTTCGGCTGCCGTCCACGCAGCTTTGATCACATCTGCCTGGCGACCTGTTACAGGATCGGCCGCCGATGCACCGACAACGATCGTTTCAGCTGAGATGGCTGCAAACCCATCGATATGAGCTCCGAGTTGGATCTTGACAACATCGCCTTTAGCGAGACTTTGAGTTGCTTGGGGATCCGAACTGGTTATCAGGGGCCCATTGTTATCGTCGTTGTAGTTGTTGGAAATCCAGATCCCAATTGATGAATTTGTATATTTCAAGGATGGAAACCAGCGTGCAGGGTGATAGTTGGAGAATGAAAAGGGGTGGGGGGGGATTCGGAGGCGATTAGAATCAGATTAAGAAGGGTGGATGACGGAAGGAATTCATCATCAACACGATCCTCTCCTTTCACAAAACATTCACTTACGCGAGAGGTGAGAAGTGGGATACGGCATTGTTTACCGAAATAGACGTTGGGAATGCGATTCCTATGCACCATGAGAGAGAGGGAGAGGAAGCAGCGCCCAAAAAAAACACGTTAACGATAAACCAACAAAATTAAAAATCCATTCAAGATAAGAACCCATGAGCTCAGGGGTATGTGGAGAGGGGGAGATAGAATCGTAAGAAAAAAAAAGGTAGAAAAAGACACACCCTTATTCACCTTGACACCTTTGATCGGCTTATTGAAAACAGCACCAGTGCCCTGTTCGAGGAGTCTATCGCCCTCCGTGCAAAGGTCAACCACTTTTATACCCTCGACAGACAATTCAATGACTTTTCTGATGACATCGCGAACAATATCTGCTGCAAGCTAGTATCAAATTCCCCAAATCGTATTTGCAAAAGAAACAAAATCAACCGTCAGTTATTGAATGCACGTCCAAAAAAAACCTCAAAAAATGGCGATATTCGAAATAGGGGAAAGAAAAAAATACTCACCTTATATTTGGTAAGATCGGCCTCAAGAGTTGAGACCGGTTTTTTATCAGCAGCAGGAACGTTTTTTTCTGCGTCTGACATCGGAGTCGGGTGGAGGGTGGGGGTTTTATATGCACACGCGCAACACACATATACACGCACATACGATAAGTCTTCTCACTCCCAAATCGGGTAGTATTTCCCATAATCGAAGATCAAATAGCGTTTTGAGAACTGTAACAAGTGGGCTATATGTCCCGTTGTTTGTGAGAAAGGACTCTAGATTCATTCTGGTAAGGTGGGTCTTCCACTATCGTACTTGAAATCAGTGAATCTCGCATTCCTGGGTCGAGAGACACTTTTTTTGGACCATGTGGAGGGAAAAAAGCCTCAAACTCTGTTTGCATCAAAGAGGTAACAGCTACCCTGAAATTTGATTTGCAGTAGCTCTGAATCTTATATCTAGTGTCTAGGAATATGGCAGCACCGTATGCTATGCCATAAGTGGAGATAAAAAAATGAATCCACAAAAAAAGCACCAAGCCAAGACGAAATTGGAAAAAGCGTCATTAAAAGAAAAAGTGTGTCCATGAGAACGAAGACTGGTATAAGTTTACGGTACAGATGAAGGCTTGGCGCCTTTCCAAGCTATGTAAGCCTTTACAGACCGACACGTGTCTGTCGGGTTAGGAGGATAATCAAATACACTTTTGCTATCTCTTGCTAAAATTTGATCAATCAGCTTCCTCCAACGTCGCCAACTGGGTTTACCACCTCGAAGAGAACGTGGCTCAGGCCAAACCATGTGGTGAGAGAGACGTTGACGTAGTCGCATTCGATCCTCCATGTCACTGTACACACAACGCAAATGAACAAAGCTTAAAGATCTTGCTGACGCGCCCCAAAGCTTAAAAAACTTACTATATCCAGTCACACCACTCTATTTCAAATGGTTCCGGGTGAGCTCCTTGATAGACCATGCCCATAATGTCATTTCCAAATTGTTTCTGTACTCTTGTGCTTGGCCGTACACTCTTGTCTATGGGGTATAATTTGTGATATTCCTCTCTAATGGTTTCTTTGCATGATTTGATGACTTGCACAACACGGTGTAAATGCATTCCCGCAAGTTCCTGAGAATCCATGGCTTTAAGTCGTGGAAGCTCAGTTATGATTGGGTGATTTATAAGGTTATTAGGATCAATGTTGACAGTTGGATTTTTTTGAGGCAGGCATCGCTGTAGACGGGGAAATGAGTACAAGGAATCATTGTCGTCCCAGATACCGTGTTCTAATGGTGTATTTCCAGGAAGGGGGACAGTGTAGAGATTGTGGACTTCGAGACTGGAGAAAAGAGCTGACAGGTAAAACGGAAGCACTGAGAGAATTTTGTTCGAGATAAAGCGACGGGCAAGCATACTATCCCAGGCTGCTTTGAGTTTTGTATGGTTCTGAGGGTGGTTCGCGAGGTCCACAGTCTCCGAGGATAATGTATCTGTAGATGACTTCCCTTGAGACAAAGTAGTAGAGCTCTTGAAGCGCGACCTCTTGGAAATGGATTTAGTCGAGCTTCCGTCCAGACTTGGGCCATGGGTATCTGTTGAGCCAGAGCTTTTAGACGATAGAGCATCATGCATCATGTGTGAATCAAGCTGGGAGGGAACCTGTGGTGAAGACGTGTCGGGTACGAGTCCAGGGATAGTCGGGATAGGGAATATCAGGTCTTCTTCAATAATCTGACCAGGGAGACAGGGATGAAAATACTACTTGCTAGGAGATGACACTTACTTCAAGGAGACCACCATTTTTCATGACACAAAAGATAGCCTGCTACCGGAAGGTCCATGAAATTCCGTCAAGGAAGAGAATATAGGGGACGTGCCTCAAGAAAAAACTGCCACTGCACGCAGCGGATCATTTAGTGGACTGACGGCGGCGATTGATCTAGCGTACCTCGTCCTCCGGTATTGCCAGGCCCGCCCGGCATACCCGAACGTAATCAAAATGATCATCGGGGAATGGGAAAACATCGAGGCTAACGGAGCATTTAATGCAACACAAGGGAGGGAAGAGAGGGACGAACAAGTTGCCGTTCACCCAACTGATTCGATCTGAAATATCATTGTAGTCTTCCAAGTCAGGCAGGCGCGGTTGGATTTCGGCAATGTCAAAGCCGACGAAAGTGGAATTCTGGAGCGAATGGTGTATCAGAGTCATGCAAGAGGAAAGAAAACAGGAGAGCGTACTTGCCATCGGCGCGCCATTTGGATAATCCACCATCCTGTACCACATCCGACGTCCAGGACCATAGGGGGTCCAGAAGGGAAGTTATATATAGTTGGGGAACCCCAGATGCTTTCGAAGAACATGTTGTCCCAAATGTCACTTGCGTAGAGGGTAAGGGAGAGTACAGTGTGTGAGTAACAAGGTAGAACGCACAGATTTACGAGGTCGGTGTTATGTTCGGCAATAAGGTAGGGTACATTGCCGCGACTGCGCCTTGTGTTGCGCTGGCCAAGGAGGACGTCCTGAACATCGCGCTCGGTGCAGGCAGCCATGGAGAACAGAAGGGGGGGTGTAAAGTGAGAGCGGAGACCAAGGGCCCTGTTTTATGGACGTAAGGATCATTCTGAACTGCTTATTTCTCTGGAAATCGGACATATCGCCGCCTGGAGCACAACACTTACAAACACACCAGACTTGGCTTCATTCTCGCAGCTTTGGCTCTACACTACAATGCAAGGTTTTCTCCTCCGCCCTACTCGTGTGATTTTACGCCGCATGGTTGTTCGCAAGGTTGTGGCGAGATCCTACACAACCCATCAATCAGAGACCGAATCGTACGAAACCGTTGACCCCGTCTCGGACTATCCCCAGCTGCCTTGGAATTCCCGACAAAACCTCCCAGCAAAGGGATGGGATGACATATTGCTCAGGAGAAATTACGGCGATCCGGTGCGGCGTACTCTTCCATGCTTGTTTGCGTATTGAACCATCACAGTTACATGAGCAGGAGGAAGTGCTCTCTATGTGGGGTCCAGACGTCCCTCGAGCTGGTTTGACAGCCCAGTCTGCTCTTAAGCAGCTTCTTGGGGCGTTTGCAGGCTTTGCTACGCTTGGGTTTGTCATCAAGAACTATGGTGTGCCCGAACGGCCTGCTGCTCCCCGGGACTTTCCTTATGATGGACTCGTCAAGGAGCTCGGTGGTGTGGCGGAGCTCAAGGTAATTTTTTTTGTGTCATCATGATATGCAGGTATTAATGGAATGCAGGGGAACCCTGAGTGTGTGGATGAGGAAAATTAGCATTGATCTATTGTAATAAATTGTGTTTAGAGCAGGGAGACGCGGATCAGATCGCATTGCGGTCCGTGTGTGATCCGCGATTGTGACTAAGTGACTTTTAAGATAATCAACGTGGGCAGTTATTTGAAGAGCAGCATGGCGCAGTGGTAGCGCGCGGGGCCCATAACCCCGAGGTCACTCGATCGAAACGAGTTGCTGCTATTCATTTTTGATTTTTATCAGATATTGAATTGAGCATGGGAAGGTGTGGTCACAGGCAGCAGTGGCAGTCGAAATGGCACACACTCATCCCCGCGCCACTGCCTTCTTTTCTTTCCTTTTTTCCAGCCGCCAAGTCCCACAGTCCACTGCCACCTCCACAATGCAGAACCAGTCCTCCAAACCTGATCCTTCCTCTTCAGCCACCAGCATGAGTCCCAACCAGAATCCTACCCCGGGCCCCTCAAGACAGCCAGGATCCCTCCATCCTGAAATCAGATCTGTCGTTTCTCTCACAATTCTTCATGCTCAAAAAATCTATTTTTCTGGCCCTTTAATCCGTCGCATCGAGCGCCAGCCCGATGGCCACAAGCCAGCCAAGGATGATGGCTGGATAGAAGTCTGGGCTCAGCTCGGTGGGACCACTCTCAGTATCTGGGACATGGCGGAAATTCAAGAAGCGAATCGACAAGGCAAAGAGGTTCCTCCGACGTATGTCAACGTTACCGATGCAGTGCGCATTGCCTTTTCTCTCTCTCGCCTCCTCAGTTCTAATCATCACACTAGTTTGTCCAAGTTCTCGGTTCTGTCACTATACCCACCTCAACAGCCCAGTCCCAACAACGGTATACAAACGTCTTCACTCTCAACACCGCTGGTTCCAATCTCCTCCTTTTCTCCTGTCCATCAGTAGCCGCACTCATTTCATGGGCTTCCGCCCTCAGGCTATCAGCATGGGAAAAATCGCGTTTGGAGGAAATATACACAGCTCATCTGATCAGGACGACCCTTGATCGTGAGTCCCTTGTTAAAAAAACAACGTCCCGATCAACTACAATGATGTGCGTGACTAGGCCCCAATGCCCCTACCTCATTGGTACGAGGAAAGATGGAGGCGTGGACAAAGATACGAGTTGCTGGTCAAACAGACTGGAAACGTGTCTGGATGGTCATTAGCGCCGGTCAACCCGACAAACCGGATTCCACAGCAGAGGGTTCATCTTCCTCTGCCCAATTTCCCAAGAAAAAGAGAATGTCCAGTATCTTCTCTCGTGAACAAAGCCCTCAGCGACCAGCAGGCCCACTCAAACCCATCATCAACATGTATACCGGACCAAAACCGAAAGAGCGTAAAAAGCCCCTACTATCACTCAAAAATGTCACTCAGGCTTTTGCGGTTTACCCAGAACGACCGGAATTAATCAGCAGAAGTACATTGATCAAGGTTGAGGGGTTGTTGGGCGATGAGGAAATGGCGCAATCCATGAAATCAAGGGAAGGTTGGATTTTGATTATGCCCGAGATAGAAAGTTCTTCGGGTAATCAAGCAATGGAATTGCTCAGATGGATAATTGGTGAGTTCTAGTGCTCACGTTTGAAAGTTACGAAGACTCATCAACTCCGTTTGATTAAGCTGTTCATGACTCCTTTCAATTGCACGGCCGACCTGCCGCCTGGATTTGGGATCCACGGGAAGTTACCTCTTTGATGTTTGCTTATCCAATTGGTCCTCAACGGAATGTGTGTACTTTTTTTTTCCTCAGTTTTTTTTGCTGGGTCTTAATTGATATTTACAGTTGCTCTTTCTTGATCGCGAGGCTGTTGAAGCTATGGATCCTCGAGACGACCGCACGTCTGTCATCAGAAGCAAATTGCTCGAACTGTTGGCCGAACGCATGCGTCAACAACAACCTCAACTCGTACAACCGCGGCCTTCGCCAGCGAATCGTACGTCATCTGAACAACCTTCCACTCTTCCTCCCATCACCGCTGGGAGTGAGCCAAATGCTCAGAATAGCCCCGTTTTGCCTGACGGTCCACAGCTTCCCCCTTTGAGTTTCGCTGGTGTTCATAATCAAGACAGAGATAAGATGTTGACTCCAATTGCGGAGGGAGGTAGCACTATGACTCATGGTAGAGGAATGTCGGTGGATGGCACCATGAACGTGAATGTCCCCGAGCTTGTCGTATCTCCTAGCGGTCAGACAAGTGCACCTGACAGACCAGACTCCCCTGCCCCTCTACTCGACCGGGGATATTCAAATAGCCCAGATCCTGTTCCCAGTCCACCTCCAATGAGTATCACGTCCGGCACTGGTGTACCCTTGAACTCGAGTGTGGTTGAACCTCGGGCATCTGTTCAGCCTGCCAGACTATCGAGTAGTGTTGACAGAAAAATAAGCTCACCGATTTCGGATCAGTCGAAATCACCACTATCGTCATCCATAGTACCTCAAAGAGTCACCTCTGGTTCTCATAGCCCACATCCGTCTACCTCGACAAAAACAGATAAACCATTAGTTGTGGTCAACAAGGAGGAGGCCGAGGCAAGCAATGACGATCAGCTTAATGTATCACCGCTGGAACCCCTGGTGTCGCCTTATTCCCCTATTGATGGACCGGCAACATCGGTGGTGCTTACGGATAGCAACTCTGCAAGGTCGAAGTCACCCAGTGTGTCGGTTTTGACGTCACCTTATTCACAAGGAGATCATTATATTACTGGTGATACGGTATCGGTCTTAACTTCGCCACACTCTATAAATGATAGACGGACAAGAGCTAGTGGAGAATTTCAGGGCTTAGGGAAGGCGAGCATGGACTTGCATGCTTCTTCCACTCGAGGAGGAAGAAGACCTTCCAACTCGGGTCAGACTCTCTCGCCTAGTAGTCCTGTTGCAAGGAAGTCACCAGCAAGAGGATCCCATGAACCAGACGATGCTGAATTCAATGAAGTTCGCGCGTTATATCTCATGCATCAATCACGATTGGAAAGTGGTGATGATGCAGGAACGGTAGCCATGCCAAACAAGCCGCGTATAATTCCCATGCCCCCTGCAACTGATGGAGAGGACGAGGACGATGAAGAGGAAGAGGAGGATGAAGAGGAAGAGGAGGAAGAAGAGGGAGAGGGAGAGGAAGACCAAGACAGTGAAACGGAAATTTCCCAACGGCCTGGTAAGGGTGTGTTTTTTTTTCCTAATGTTTTTGGATGAAACAGTTAAGAATTTGGATGCTCAGCCGCATCATTGACCCACGCGGACCGATCACCGCCAGTTCGACAGGGAACCCCGATGGCATTCCTGGAGAGAAGTGAAGCTATGACTTCCGCATTGCCTATGGATCCTACCGAGACTCAGGCTACGACTGCTCCAGCACGAGCGAGATCGCCTGTAGCCGGCAGCGGCGTCAATATGATGACATCATCAACTCGGGCTGGGATAGGACGCAAGCCGTCCGGAGCACGTGCTCGAGCCCATTCCAGGGTGCCTGTCTACAACGATCAGTATCTACAAGAGGAGCGGCCTCGTCCTATAAGCGCGTCGGACATGCAGTCTCGATCGCCACAGTCATCCAAGCCTGCGTTTTCTACCCATGACGATTCTGCGGCGAGTCAGGACGTATTGGCTGCGCTTTCGTATCTCGATGTCACGGATGATCCCAGTGAGTCATCCCCATCGCCTGGCCGGCTTGCTGCATCGGATGGCCATCAACCACCACCATCGTCTATACCGAGTGTCGTAGAGCCTGGGCCGAGTCCTCAGCAGTTCAAATCGTCTTTTGCTCCTTCTTCCTCCGCTGCTAGGCGCAAAGCCAAGGCGCAGGAACAACAAGCTGCACATCATGCGGCTACCCATAAGCCAGGCAGGGTGAATGGGAAAAAGCCCAAGGTTACTGGGGCCTGGAATGATAGTTCGGATGAAGAGGAGGATGAGGAAGAGGAGGACGAGGAAGAGGATGCAGACTCGGATATAAGCCCTGCCGCACAGAGATCGGTATCTGGGCATGGACAGGGTACAAGGCCCTCGATGGCTTACGGTCAGTCTGCTGGCGATGGACAAGTATCTTCCCATCTCCGAGCTCCTCGCACGCTGCCTCAACCGCCTGGCTCCCGATCTGGTGAGTAGCGTATACCTTGTCTTTATACGTCATGTTTAATATCTCGTTTATGTGTGATCAGGCACTGATGATCACCATAATAATTTCCCTCCTCAAGCTCGACGACTCACTTCTGACCAACTCTCAGATCGACGAACGTACTATGGTGACGATGGAACTCAAATCCGATCTCAGTCCGAATATCCCCAACCTGGTGCAGCGAGAAAAAATCTTTGGAGTCAAGTTTTGGACCCCGGCAGGAATGGCAATTCCTTTGAACAACAACAAAATACCCGAGACACCTTTGTGCAATTGGAACCTTCGGAGACTATGACAAAAGCATTCACGCCGCAAGGTTTGTTATCTGCTGGGCTGCAGGATAAACAAGATCGATCCGCAAAGAGACAAGAAGAACTTGCGAGAGAGACCGGTGCCTCGCTCATCAATGTGCCGAACAAGCCGCCTCCTCCGCAGACTGGCTTACTTGGAGCTATTACGGCACATGAGAGGGAGAGGAAGAGGGAAGGGGGTGTTGGTGCTGCGTTAACGGAGAGGGAGAGGGAGAAGAGGTTGGCTGAGGAACGACAGCGGAGATTTGATGAGCAGCAACGCCAACAAATGGAACAGATGCAACAAGGTGGATCGATGTATGGTTATGGATTTAATCCGATGATGAACCCGATGATGATGGGCATGAACCCGATGATGATGAATCCTATGATGACGGGTGGGATGAACCCTATGATGACTGGAGGAGGGATGAACCCCATGATGACAGGTGGTGGGATGATGGGTTATCCTGGGATGCTGAATCCTCAGCAAATGTATGCGGCACAGCAGGCGGCGGCGGCAGCGTATCAACAAGCCATGATGACGTTCTCGACTGCTGGATCGCAAGTCGGAGGAGAGGGGGGTCATCCGGGTATGGGCGTGATGGGACAGAACATGAACAGCGGGAATATGTCGCCTGCGGGTCAGAACATGACAGGTGGGGGTATGTCAGGATTTGACCCTAGGATGTCGATGATGGGGATGTCGATGATGGGCGGTATGGGTATGAGTGGCATGGGTGGCATGGGTATGGCTCCGACTATGACTGGAAACTTTGACTCGAGATTTCCACCGACGATGGGTGGTTCGCCTTCTGGTAGTGGTGCTCATGGTGAAAGTGGTGGACTGTTGTCTCCTACTGGACCTACTGGGTTTTCATCGCAGACTAACTCGCCTGTTGGGCGTGGATCGCCATCAACTCGACCGGTGGACAGTGGCGACCGTCCTGGTACTCCTAAGCATTAGTTGAGGAATCGTGTGCCATGTCTTTCTTTTGTCTTTCTTCCTCTCTCTCTTTTCTTTTCTTGGTGGAAAACACAGTTGAGCATTGCAAAATTATTTTTTTCATGTTGTGGTTTCCTATGCTAGATATCGGTATATATCATTCTCTGTTTTTATCTTTTTGTTTTTCGGCTTTGGAACCGCCTATTATTACTCGTTCCTCACAGTAGGCACTAATTGTCTATTTCATTTGATGTGTATGTCTGAATTCTTTGGTTTTTGTTTTTTTGGGACGGTAGTGAGGATATCCACCAACGATGGTTCCTATGATATGGATTTTGAGCTGTTACTACTATCGTGATGAGTCTGGTGGTTGATTTGAACCCTCCTCCTTGGGTTATGTTTTTTTATCGTCATCATTATCATTATTATTCGTGTGGTGATTCCCCGTTGCGTCGATGAATTGTTTTGTACTTTGTCGGAGGATTACACGGTTACATTTCATATTCGTGACGTGTAGAAGTCGGGACTGTGGGTTTTTTTTTGAAAGTTGCTTTTAGGTTGCGTTTGTCGGTTTTTATGATTTGCGGACTGATACAAGTTTTTGATGCTTATCACACCACGGAGTATAAGCATTGTAGGTAGATCAACTTGCATCAAATTCGATAAAAAAAAGAAAAGCAGTGATGATTCATTCATTCCATTGTCGATTATTGATCTTTTGTATGAATCACTCTCATGTTTATTTGAGCGTCTTCATCAGCACTTCATCACCTATTTGATCGAATATGGGCGTAAAGTCTCTCTGGACGCTCCTCTCTCCTGTCGGTCGTCCCATTCTGTGAGCGTACAATGCATATAGGATGACATATACCAATTTTTTTTTGCAATCAAGCTTGGAAACGGTCGAAGGAAAAGTAATGGCAATCGACTCCAGCATTTGGATCTACCAATTCCAATCCACCATGCGCGACAAAGAAGGACGTGGTCTCGTCAACGCTCACGTCCTTGGCTTCTTACGCCGCATTACAAAGTTATTGTTCTACGGCATCAAACCCGTTTTCGTGTTCGATGGAGGTGCGCCAGCTTTGAAAAAGTCGACGTTGAATGAAAGGAAGAAGAAGAAAAGCGGGGCTGCTATGAGTCATGAGAAGATTGCGGAGAGGTTGCTTGCTGCGCAATTGAGGCGAGAAGCTCTGAAACATCATCCGCAGTGCGTACACTATGGCAATGTTTTTATCATTGTTATTAATCTTTTTTTGCACATGGTCAACTTGGCTTTTACTTTCGGTCGTGAATAGAGGAAAGGTGTCATCTGAAGGAAAAGGAAAAGAGAAAGAGAAAGCTCAGCCGGATGATATCCCTCTTGACGAACATACGGTCTACCTAGAGGACATCGACAGTTCGGTACCTAAAAGACCAGTTAAAATCAAGGCTACTACTCCTACATCAAGTTCCAAGAAACAGAACAAGTACCGTGATTACGATCCTTACCGTCTTCCCGAGGTAAACATGGAAGAAGCCGTATCTAAAGCTACTCGAGCCAGCGTTCCTGACCCACGGTTTGCTACCGAGGACGAACTTCGTACGTTTATCGAAGAAATGCGTCCCGAAGATTTCGATATCACCTCCCCCGAATTCCGCGAACTTCCTACTGAAGTCCAATATGAGATTATCGGTGACTTGAGACTAAAGTCACGTCAGACGTCTCATGCCCGCCTACAAAAAATGTTGCGAATGGCTCCTACGCCTATGGATTTTTCAAAGCAACAGATTCTCAACTTGAAACAGCGAAACTCCTTGACGCAACAGTTGTTGGTGACAACGAATAGCGTTGGAAGTGCTCATTTGACTATACCTGTACGGATTGCGAGCGAAAGAAATAAGCAGTATGTGCTTACCAAGAACGAGGGAGTAGACGGCGGGTGGATCCTTGCAATACAGGACAAGACGGGCACCGTGCCAGAAAAGCCCATCCTGATTGATGTAGAAGAGCCAGCCGCAAAAGACGAGGATGAAGACGAAGATGCAGATATGGAAGAAGTTGATACGTGAGTTGGCCACCGACAACGACCAAGAGATGCCACTAAATAAGAACTATCTATCAGCACTCAAACTATGGATAGTGATCTGCGACAATATCAGCGCGAAATGGCGTTGTCAGCCATTGCTAGCCGTTATTCCTCGAAGAAACCAGCACCATTGACTGTGAATTCTATAAACCGCAAGAAACAATCAAAACCTCTGTTTGATCTTGACAGTGACGACGAGGATGTTGCTGCGATCCGCAACGCTTTAGAAGAACTCGAAAGCGGAGAGGACGAAGAACTTGCGTTTGCAATACAAGCGTCTCTTGATCAGGGTCAATCTACTTCACCATGGATAGCTTCAAGTTCTACTGTCTCTCCTCGTAAACTTGCATCAGGATCTCTGGGGTTTGTTGGCATTCCAAGTGGCCAGAGACCTTCCTCAGAGGAGGAGATACTTGCGCCTTCTGGCCTCGAAACATTTCTAACTTTTGCTGGAACCGGAACAAGTCGAGAGTTCATCAGTCGACGAGTGTCTGGAACTCAAGGGCAAAATAAGGTTTTTGGAGCCCCATCTCCTCTACTCACAGTTTCAAAGGCTACTCCAAACGCAGTCCTAGCAACAGAGGACAAGGAAATCCCAGGAGGATTCTTCAAGCCTGTTAAACAGTCCGTTTCTCCTACGATACCTGCATCAACTGTGATATCAGGCTTTCAGGCATTGACCGATTCAGAAGATGATATGGAAGAAGTGGAGGTCCCCGTGGTTCATGCCTCGGCGGACAAAACACCCGAAATACCTGCAGAACGGCCAGAATCATCTTCAGTCCTCCTGTCGAGTGAAAGCAAGGATGACGAAGATCTTGAGATTGAAGTTGCAGTGCTTGAGCCAACTTTAAGCTCAGGTGAATTGGTCATATCATCCCGTATATCCACCGAGTCTAGTCCCAGAAGATCTACACCCTCTCTTCTGCCGGACATTCACAATATAACACCTGATCCCGGATCTGCGGACGTATTGGACCGAACCCAAGTCACTGGAACCCCAATATCCGCTCCAATGACTCCTGAGAAACAAGACGAAACTCCTCTTTTCTCTTGGTCAAGGTCTCCTTCGCCTTCTGGAACTCCGCAAATGACACAGGGATTCGGACAATCAAATATCACCTCCATGTCAAGGAGTGATGCTGTTGTCCGCGAATCTGAAGTTGAAGGGGGACCCATAGAAGATGTTGACGAACAACTCGAAGGAAAACATTGGGACGCGGCTGAAGAGATGGATTTGCGTGCGGAAGAAGGTGAATTTGCTCGGTTTATCTCGCAAGTGAAAGGCAGAAATTTGAATGACGTCAGACGGGAAATTGATGATGAGATTAAAGTATTGCACGAGCAGAGGAAAGCTGCAATGAGAGATTCAGAGGATATCACACAACAGATGGTATCTCAGATTATGGTAAGCTTAGACTAAATTCGCGACGGTCCTGGGACTCACTATGTCCAAAGACAATGCTGAAATTGTTTGGAATTCCCTATATGACAGCACCAATGGAAGCTGAAGCCCAATGTGCGGAGCTTGTCTCTCTAGGGTTAGTAGATGGTGTTATCACAGACGATTCCGATGTGTTTCTCTTTGGGGCACAGAGAGTCTACAAGAACATGTTCAATCAGTCCAAGACGGTTGAGCTTTTTCTGCAGACGGACCTCGAGCGAGAACTGGGTCTGGATCGTGATGCTCTCATCCGGCTTGCGTATTTATTGGGAAGTGATTATACTGAGGGGCTCAACGGTGCTGGTCCTGTTGTGGCGATGGAGCTGCTCAAGGAATTCCCTGGGAAAGGAGGACTTCATGAGTTCGCTGATTGGTGGCGAAGAGTCCAGGAAGGGAAGGACAATGAAAGCGAAAGCAGCACGAAAATTAGAAAACAGTTTGTAGGTGCCATTACTACAGATGGCATTCGGGCTCTGATTGCATTGTCTAGAAAAAGAAGTTTAAAAACCTTTATTTGGCTGCTGACTGGCCAAACCCCGCAGTGGTCAGTATACCACTACTGATGTCTGGTTCAGGCACTGACATGTACCTGTAGTGGGAGGCATATCATCACCCGACCGTTGACAGCTCTGAAGAACCCTTCAAATGGGGTTTACCCGACTTGGATGCCCTTCGAACGTTCTTCAAGCAGGAACTTGGATGGAATGAAACAAAGGTTGATGAACTTCTTCTGCCGATCATCCAGAAGATGAGCCGAAGACGCACTAATGCCTCGAGCACCACATCTGGCGTTCAAGGTAGCTTATCAGATTGGGTTAGTGCGCGCGCAGGAAACAACGTGGCCGCTGGGAATTTGGCGCCGCGGAAAAAGGAACTTTATGCTAGTCGACGTCTGCAGCAAGTTGTAGTGGATTTGAGGAAGACAAAACAAGCTGGACTTGTGGGTCCGAGTCAGAGCAACGGGAGCATTGATCAAGGGGGTAATGGAGAAGAGAATGACAAGGGTCAGGCCAAGAAACGAAGAAGAAAGTTGACACCCTCTGCTCGTGGTGTGAAGACAGGGCATAGAAAGAGCAGAGGAGAAGCTTCAGTGAGGGGAAAGAGAAAGAGAAAGGACTATCAGGAGTGTACTGACGAGGGTGAGAGTGGCAGCGATAAAGCATTAGTACCTGCAACAATTGCAGCAACACGACCACGACTGCGTCCGCGTCCGATCCCAAGAGGAAGCTTGGCCGTTTATTCTGAAAATGATGCACAGTCGTGACTTGACTCGGAGTCTCACTGATATTCTGGGCCAATCAAGTCGTTATCGACTACCTCGACTCCCCATTTTGGAATCGAGGCAGTAGATGATAGCCTTTATTCAAACTTTCTCGTTGCTCTTCTCGTGCCTGTATATCATGATGAAGCCGTCATATCTTTTTCTCTAACTGTGTATTTTTTCTTCCAAAATGTCTTCTCCCTGTATCACAACGCCCTTGATGGATTTTAAAGAATATATCCATGTATCAGTAGCCTGTCTGTTCTATATGATGCCTAATAGTTCCCCAATAGCTCACATCCAGCAAGAAGTTCAAGAGCTACTATTGCGGTTTTGATATGATGTCATGCACTAAAGTTGAGTGCATGTCAAATTATGTTCTCACAGATTGTTGGAAAAGATAGGGATAGTGGCTGCCACAGCAGCAAGAGGCAGTGAGCACCTTCGATAAAGCCCATGGATTAGATTCTCAGTAATATGGGAGGTGATAGTGACAAGCAAGGTCAATAGATTGTGAGAAATCAGTATTACAAAGTACTTCGGTTATCATTCTAATGAGAGAAGAGAATGACCCTCTTTGATATATTCACAGAAAGGTATGAGTTATGTAGAACCTTCTGGGTCATAAGTATTCCACTAAGGGTCTAGATTATAAGGTAGGGCTACGGCCCACCGAAGATAGGTCAGTAACTATCCACTACTTAAGGGTACCCTTGACTCAAAGGTAAGGGTAGAGTCAAGGGTAGACTGTAGCTATCCTTACTCCTACCCCTGTTGATACTCTGAGAGTGTACCCTATCCTTAGTGGGGCTTAGGTAGGGGGGCAGGATTGAACTACGCTCTATGAAAGGCCTATGAATGTATAATAAACCGCATGGCCATGCGCAAACATAGGGAAATTTTCTCATCGATTAATCTCCTATAAATACTAATTCATTTACCCTCGATGTGGTTACACAAGTCTCCACCGATGATTGTGATATATCGATTAATCGATCCCAAGAAGTTACCATAAAACTTTAGAACTTTGATTCACACGGCGGACAATCAGCTGTCCACTCGCCGGCCACGTGATGCTGTCCACTAAATCTGGATGTCACAAATATTACACAGTTCTGAGGTCCTGCACCTGTCTAAGGCTTAATAAGTACAGGACCCCGGAACCGTGTAATATTTGTGACATCCAGATTTAGTGGACAGCCAAGTGATAGATCAGTGGACAGCATCACGCGGCCGGCGAGTGGACAGCTGATTGCCCGCCGTGTCATTCTGTTACGGAATACAGGGTTCTTAATATAAAAAGGACTGACATTCCATCTCCTCTGATATCGAGTTTTCTATTTAATCTGGCTCAAATTTCGGCAAGTAGTGTCGGTTCCTGGGCCTAATGGCTCATTACTCACACAAATATGTCTTCAATCTCTCTTCCCAGAATTCATCCTTGCCTTCCCTCAGCATTACAGCAAAACAGTATACAGCATCTAATACCCCTCTTGTCGATGGTATCACGCTAATTTTCTTGCACTGCCTCGGTACATGTACGTTTTCTACTAGTTTCATCCTGAATTTGATCTAATGATTGGTAAGTCAAAGAGCATTGGGAACCTATCATCGATTACCTCTTCTCAATGTCTAATCCAAGCCATCCCAAGATTCGCGAGGCATGGGCAATTGATTCACCCAGTCATGGAGAGGCGGGAGTCCTAAATCGAGAATTACTAGACAAACAAACCAAAGGTGCCAGTAAGTCGTTTATCCTCCCCTACAAAGTTATATAATCACTTCGTCTTTTCTCCTAGGCACACACGATTGGGTCGCTAGTATTGTCCAATTTTTGCAGTCAGAATACATGAAGGGGCATCGTATCGTGATCTGTGGTCATTCTTTCGGTTCAACCATATCGTTGGTTTGCTTCCATCTATATTTCCTGTGCATTATCTGAAAACAAAAAAGTGTACTCGCTGCCGCAGAAGTATACCCAGACTTAAGCTCGGCTAGTATCATTGGAATTATCCTCGTAGAGCCATTAATGATGCAGCCTAAATTATGGGAAGAGGATTTTAAACCTCGTCGACTCGGCGGGTTGGCTCTTGTTTCCTCGAGAAAGGAAAGTTGGAAGTCCAAACAGGAGGCATTGTTGTATTTTCAGAATCAGCACGAATGGAGCACATGGAATCCTCGGGTTCTTCGCTTGCATGCCGTGCGTTTTTTATCTTTGTCGATCGCATCGTGCCCTTAATCTATTTAATCCATTTCAGGAACGTGGTCTATACGAGCTCGGTGATGGAACGGTTGCCTTGAAATGTCACAGGAAATTTGAAAAGGAAGCTTATGTAGACATGGATCCTCACGTTGATGCTCACAAATGTCTCGAGAAACTGTGTCGCGCCATACCTGTTCACATTATATGGGGAGAACGAAAAAATTTCGTGTATGGTCTTGACATAGTTGCCAGAGATCTTTGTTGATATTTTTGTACTGTAGCCCAGCATCTGCCCAAGCCGCCTTGAGTGATACCTCTGAGGGTCGACCAATGGCGTCAATAACAACAGTAGCGCGTGCAGGACATATGGTATGTCTTCTCACATCTTCTTTGCAACCTGTCTAGATGTATTTCGCCTCCTGTCCAGATCGCCCAGGAACAGCCCATTGGTCTTGCCAAAGTGATAGGTCACATATTGAGAACGAGATTCTCCATTTCTGTTGAAATGTCGAGATTGTAAATATCGTGCTGACATACTCAATACTGCTTGTTCACCTAGAACATCTATGGTAAAACAAAAAGTAGGCCCCTGTGCAGCTGGACTCGAAGAGTCGTTATCAGTCTTTCATTATCGAGTGTTGAGTGTGAAGAGTGCAGATCCTGATGGTTATGTAATATTATGCATTGTTGTCCTTGATATTTGTAAAATTTGTAATGCAGTGCTTGGTCACAGTTCACTTTTTTTTAGTGCATTCAGACACAGTGAACAAGAGTTTGGTATATCAGGGCATTTCATTTCATAGACATGTTAACTTGATAGTTAGTGCTATGTTAATGACCAGGTTTCAAATTGTTGAGAATGAACAATAAGATGATGGTGAGTCATAGATAAGTAATTGATTATGACAACACTCAATTATGATCGGATTACTCGATGTACATAGTAAGGTATAGAATGAAGCGTCATAGGAGTATATAAGGAATCTTAGAATATCATGTATTAGTAGAATTTCTACTTAAATTTACAAACACCCCACCTTTCAGGTAAGGCCTAGCATCTCGTATAAACGCCATGTGTATTGCTCGACCCAAAATCTAAGCGTACAGATGGCCGGTATAGATGTCAAAGCCTATTGTGTTTCTGGAGCGATGTCAAAGAGCGATGAGTCTGTCGCCAGGCGGATGTAGGTGAGAGGGCCATCGCATACTTGCCAACGAGTTGAGCACTCCGCAAATCCCGGACTCGAACGAGAGAGCCTGTCTCAAACCAACATGCGAACAGTTTCCCATCGGGTGAGTACTCAGGCCAGTCAATACACATGTGATCGTCAAACTCGACCAGATGAAACTGGGCAGTGTCGTGATTCTATGAATAACATTTGGCAGAGGGAGATTGAGGCACGGTGACGATCAAGCCATTGGATGCCAGGAGTGGGTGTGGGTAATATTCCACTTTGAAGCCTAAAGAATGGGTGCATTCGAAAGCGGCAGGATCCTGCTGATGCCAAATTCGCAGTTATCACGAGTCATCACGTAAGGCCAGGTCGTTGCATGCTTGGAAAAAAACCTTTTTGCTATTCTCAATAATCAGACAGAAATCGGTGATAAATTCGTCAGCACTACTGTAAGGAGGATTTTCTGGTATCGGGATTTTGAGGATAGGAGCTTGCGAGCGGGTATTCAATGGTGGAAAAATCCATTGGAGTAGAAATGATAAGTGCGACAGGGTCGACGGGCCGTATGAAAGGGACTACATCCTTGAATCTTTTGAAACTCTGGATAGTCGACTGGGCATAGCCCAGCTGAGTGCTGAAGAACGTAGAGGAGTTGGAGAGAAATAGAATGGTGGCGCTGAGGGGAGGCATAGGACTTGGGGTAGCAGGACGTGGTGCTGCAGACTTGAGAACGGCGAGTGGCAAAAGATTAACGCACCTACAACGGCTGGGAAAACATTCACGTTTTGACTTAAGTATGCCTTATCTGCGTCTGAATGCACTCTCTTCTGCTTTGCAAGAGGTGGCTGACGTTCCCCATCCTTTGCCTGCAATCCTACATGTGGTGGAAGCAAGACACAGAACTTTGTCAGGTTGTTGAACAAGGGCAGATAGCCGGGCGTCATCATCTTCCATATGGATGTCATGGCAGACGCCGTTGATCCATCTTCACGCCGTCTAGGTTGCTATCGATGCCATTGGGAGAGTTGATGGGAATTGTGTCTGTAAAGATGAGATCGAGGAGCGATAGAAGGCACGAATATGAAGGAAGGCCAATGTAACTCACTGCAACGAAGTTGACACGTCGTCCTCAGCAAATTTATGGGCTGCTGAGTGTAAGCGTCGTTGGACTTTATTTATTGATCTCGAACCCTGAAAACATGCTTGAGCTTCATGTAGTCAATGGCGGATCTTCAAACCCTGGCAGGTCTTCAAACCCATGTATGAATTGTTGAGAATCACGTTGCTTGGACTTTCGAGTGGAGGTTAAATGTAATTCGTCGGCACGAGGCTTGGCTGAGATTGATGAACAAACGAATGTAGGTGCTCGATCCTGTCTTATTTCAGGAGGGAGATATAGTTCATTGTCATGTGATCCTGCAACGCAAATCTCATCATGCTTGTCTTCGAAGATTCAACTGCCATGATAGTCGAACGATATATTCTGGACCATGGTCGCTAGAATACCTACTCGATCCAATGGATTTTCTGTGTCGGTGCCCCCACTTTTCGCTGTCTGAATCAAGTTCCAACCCAGTTCAATAATTTTCGGGACAATGATAGTTGCTTCGATCATTCCTGTGTCACAGCTTTGTTCTCACCCACTCTCTTCAATAATTGAAGTAATGGCAAATCCAGTCGAACCGTTTTCAGCCATCCAAGTTGTCAGTGAGTGCTACTTTGTTCGATCGTCTCCGTAGATCAGGGACTAAATTGACATTCAGAATTCATCGCAAAGATCGATAAATTTCCACACTCACTGATTGTCAAATGCTCTGACAACGTCAATGGTCGCCTTGAAAAAAAGTTGGACAAAGACATCAGGGATGAACAGCATTTGGCGCTCACCCAAAACGAGTGGTAAGTTAAGGTTATTGTGCCTTGAGCAGTCGTACATGTTCATGTGGCGTAGCATGCTTGTGGAAGGAAGTGAACTGAATATCGAAATACACAAAAAACATTCCCGACGACAGAAAATGCCCACTCGCGAGCCTGGACCAAAGGAGGGATCCATGCCTAAAGCTAATATCAAGTTCGACGACTTACAGAAAAACTTGTCTCCCAGAACAGGAACAAATTGTGAGCGAATCTTTACCTCGATCTCTTCTAATTTACTCATAGTACCTTAGTAAACTTCGAGGTGAAATTTGATAATCCAATCCAAGGATTACAACTGTGGCTGGTCATCAAGGTATGTTATCATTATAGCTGTTACGTTGATCTCCTCTTAAAACACAATTGTAGAGTCGCAACATTAATCTGGATACTTTGGATCCACGTGTCAAGGAGACGGTAGTAGAACTCAACAAGTTACATTCTGTTCTGCGTCGTTCTGTTTCTGCAAGCGATACTGCTGGGATGTTTATTGATTTAGGGAATGCAATCAGCAAGGTGATTGATGGTTGACTACTATTCCTGTATGTTGTCTTTATTTGAAGTAGCTGAATCCTGTCACACATGCCGTGTTTTCTTGTATCGAGGTCGTATACAAAGTTGGCTCCTTTTCTGTTTTCAACGTCAATAACATCACTAATTGTTTTGGCAGCATTTGAAGACGCAAGAGGAAACTCATGAGGCAATGAAAAGCCTTGCGAATAACATACAAGTGCTCGCTGGCCAGCTCAACAGGCTCGATGAAGTTCCAACCTCACATCAACTGCGCAGTATTATGAGTGAGTTTCCTGAAATCTTGGAAGAAGTGGTCGACTTCATTTGGAGATGGCTGAAAAGCTGGATGTGTATGTATAAATCCATCGAAACGTGTTCATGATTGATTAGTTGGTTCCAGTCAAGTACATCTTTGTGAACTCTCAAAAGGAGAAAGCGACTGAGTTGAAGGACAAGCTTGACGCCTTCAAGGACAAATTTGACCGACATCTTCTTATAGAGATCCGAGAAGAGCAAGGTCTAGTCTTCGTGTCTGACATTCATCGCTCGACCTGACTGATTCATGGTTTGTATCAGTCACCATGGCAAAAAATGCAAAGATGGCCGCCGACAAGAAGGAACTGGAGGATTTAGTGAGCGCCCTCGGGGATAATAGGCTTCATCTACACGAACCATGTATGGAAGGCACTCGCACCACCATCTTACAGGTGATTGAAGATGATATCAAGAATGTCGATGGTCCCAATATGATTTAGATAAGGGGATCCCCTGGTGTTGGAAAATTGGCTTTGGCAGCTAGCATCGCCATTCGACTGGAGGACCAGGATCGACATGTAATCTCATTCCGGTTTGACCGCACATCTACGGCAATCACCACGAATGCGCTCTGGTGTGCTGTCGCCTGTGATCTTGCCCGCCTTTACCCCTCTCCGACCACACTTAGCTCAAGGCAGTCAAGGGCACAGTTCATCCGACATTGATCGGCTTTTCAGATCGCTCATTGAAGAACCATTATCTGCACTGGACGATGATGTTCCACATGATGAACTTCCGGTAATTGTGATAGATGCATTGGACGAATGTGGTGGCCTCAGGCATGACGCATCTGAGAAGCAAGATCTCCAGAGCCTCTTGCGTACGCTCAAGCGCTGGATTCAGGTTGATCACCTGAAGAGGCTCAAGATGGTCATTACTAGCCGGCCAGAGGGCCGTATCACGTTCACCGATCTCATCAGAATTCATGAGATTCCTTCTGGTATCAATGTCAGGCCAAGGGATAGTGCTTCTGAAGACATTCGTACACTTCTCAAGTCACGCCTCGAGAGTATGGGAATGAAAGGCACATTGATTGAAAAGGCACTCGATTATTTGGTTCCTCGTGCTGCTGGTATATTTATCTGGGCAACAACTGTTGCCAATTTCCTCGAACGAAATCCCGAAGGACGGTTTGCCATGCTCAAAAGGGATAATGGGAAGGGGTTGACAATTTTGTATTCCCTGTACTCAGTAATCGTCAAAGCATCATTTGAGCATGATCTCGAAGAGGAAGAGATTAGAGCTGTCGTCTCCGTTATGGGTGCAATGATTTTTGCCAAGCAACCACTTGATGACAATGTGCTTATCATGCTTCCTGAAGTTAAGATTCTGGGTTCAGATGCGGACAACTTAGGGCTGATTAAAAAAGGTCTCATGTCGGTCATCTATCCTGGTCCTGTCCTCCGCTTCCATCATCAGTCTTTTGAAGACTTTCTTTTATCTCCGTCCTTTCTACAATACCACCCTGAGCTTTCGGCTATTCAGGATCAAGTCCATCATGAACGTCAGCTCACCGTGTTATGTTTGAGAACTCTGGTATCATCCAAGCTCCACTTCAATATGTGCAGCTTGGAATCTTCTATTGTAAAGAATATGGATATTCAGGTTGCTGCAAAAACCACTATTCCTCCTCTTGTTTCATACTCGTGTCAATTTTGGGCTGATCACCTTGTTCACACTCCATCTGATGAAACGTTGATGGAAGCAGTGAAATTTATGATGTATGAGAAGCTGTTGTTTTGGATGGAGGCGATGAGCCTATTGGGTAAGACTTATGAGGGGTCTCTGATTCTGAGAAGGGCTTTAGCATGGAAGGTATGTCTCTAGTATATTTCCTGCAATACATTTCTGATGTTGGTTGTCCAGATACTCAACCCTGATCATGAGCTGGCATTGTATATTTGTGATGCCCTTCAATTCATTTCTGCATTCATGGTCCCGATCTCTCAGTGTGTCCCCCCAAATCTACATTTCTTCCCTCTCCTTTGCGCCCAAACAATCTCTTGTCGTCAAAAAATTCCGTTCGAGGTTTCCTAACACTGTTGTGGTCACTGAAGGGAGACCCAGTCAATGGCCAATAGTGGTATTCACTGCGGAACACCTCAAGGGTCGTGTGCGCCGTCTGGTCTTTTCACATGATGAAAGCACCTTTGCTTCTATATCTGATGATGGCATTATGTGTGTCTGTGACTCTGAAACCGGTCATTGCATTTCAGGCCCATTTGAGCTGCCTCACAATGAGTTTGTATATGATGGCTGCTCCAGTCATGACGGGAGACGTGTTCTACTTGAATTCAGAACTTATGCGGTAGTTTTGGGCATTGGGACCGGTGAGGAGCAGAGCAGTTTCGGATCGAGGGCTGGCATTTTGTCTTCATTCGCCATGACGGAAGAATTGCGTCAACGCATTGGATAGATGAGGATGGAAAGGTGATTCCAAGAACTTTCTGGGGTGCCTCAGAAGATGAAGGTGGAGATCAAACTCGGATTGTGGTCAAGTTATGGGATGCTAGCAATGGTGTCCTGATATCCAACAGGTTGTTTGAGGTGAATGATGTCGCCCGCACCCGATTTTCTCCTGATGGGCATTTTCTGGCTGTAGAAAGGGATTCTGAGTATGTCATTGAATTATGAGATTTAGAAGATGGCAAGGATTGCCGACGATTCTCGTATCCTCCTGGAGATCTGAAATCACTCGTCTTTTCCCTAACCAGTGACTCTCTGATGGCCATATCTCGGGGAAAAGAAGCCTACCTTTGGAGACTAGACACCCAAGAAATGGCATCCTTCAGCCATGATTTCCTCTTTGACTCACGTGTTATTCATTCACCCTTCACCAACTACCTATTTATCGAGCGAGCATACACAGTGGAGATATGGGACGTCTCAGTGACTGGCTCAAAACTGATCTGGGAGACAAATCCTCCAACTACTTTATATATACGTAGTATTTGTCCATCACCGGATGGCCACAGGCTTTTAGTTGGATGTGAAGATGGAAGTGTGAAGATGTGGGAACTAGACCTAGAGAATCTGGCGATGAATCAGGCTGACACTATGGACACTCAAGCTGATGCCGATATGCCAGAGTTTGCTGCATTCTCACCATCTGGAAACATGGTGGCTACAAAATCAAAACGATCTCACAGCATTGAAGTGCTGGATACAACTACTGGGGAAGTCATATCGCGTATGAATTTTGCCGATGACATGAAGATTATATTTTCCCCCAATGAAGATCAGGTAGCGTTTTGGTCTGGTTCTCGTGTCTCCACATGCGACATACTGCACCCGGATAATCATGTCTCATTAAACCCCCAGCTGAGAGAAGATGTCCAGATTTGGAAGGTTGCCTTCCAAACATGCAACGACCTGGTTATATGTGCCTTATATGATGATTCAGGATTACTGCAAGTTTGGCATCGGCAGGATCCCGCAGGTTTTGAATGCACGTATTCTTCAGAGATCGAAATCGAAGACTCGTACCCATGCCTGGCACCGGATGGCTTGACCGTCGTCATTGTGCCTTGGTCTTCCTCCCCCAAATTTTATTCATGGAATCATGACACTGCCCAGTTTCATTCTATTGACTTTGTTGACGATCAAGTGTATATTCGCCGGCCAAAGATATTCACCTGACGGAAAACTCTTCGCGTGCTGGTCTCGCGATGACTCTCACATCCGAGTCTGGGACACACGAACAGGCCAACTCGTTTCCAAGTTTCCAACGTCCTGGGTGGATGCATTGGCCCTCTCACCTGCTCTGATTGAACATTCCCCCTGGCGACAGATTTATCGCTCTTTTATCTGAGTTTGAAGATAAAAACACAATGCATCTCCTTGATGTCTATACTGGCCATCTATACGCTAGATTTTTGGGTCCAGAAAGTGCAGACATGGCGTTTATACGAGATGGAACAAAGTTAGCGAACTATTCTCCTGACTTTGGCTTGAGGATATGGGCCATAGCAGATCTCACGGATGAGCACTGGCATTCCGCTCATGGCTATGAACCTATACTGCAAGACACCACAGATGGATGGGTGGTGGGTCGGGACAATGAGCCACTGTTCTGGGTCCCAGTTGAGCATAGGGTCAACCTTTACGTGCCATCGCCTAGAGTGGTACTTGGGATACCAAGAAAGAAAGCAGCGAGCGTGGACCTCTCTAAGTCAAGGCTGGGGAGAAAGTGGACGGAATGCATTGACAAAGAGTGGTTGAGAAGTCGAGCAGAAGGAGAAGGAGGTAGGAAACCTGTTGGAAAAGTACGTCTTGCCCTCAGCTCAAGTACTTGGAGATGAATAGGTGAACCGGAATGTAGGACAAGTCTATGAGCTGCTCTATTTGAGTCCTTGCTCGTCCCTCTCAAAACATGTTTTTGCTTTGGCGTGTCCAATTGTGGATACTATTTCCTGTACCAAAGTCGAAGTAATTAATTAGAATGAATCTCCTTGTTGGTGGTGGATATGATAAGTGCGCTTTCGTATAAATCTAGTTATGTGGGGTGCAACAGTCCAGGCCTCACATAAAGATGGAGAAAAGTGCGATTAAAAAAAATGAATTTTGTTAGCCTATGGTCCCTTCACCTCAATTCTGAATACTTGACAAGACAGAGTGCTCCCAGACACCAGACACACTGTCCTTGGGGTGAAGAAAACGAATAACCGGTGTTCGATGATCTCGCACAACGAATTTATAATTTTTTTGTATGGCTCTAGGACTCGGTCTACTCTACATCACCAAGAAACAAGCGAACACATCCAACTCATGAAAACTGCCGGCCAGCACTTTTGAGATATATATGGAGGCCTAGACTGTACTGCAAATTTGTCTCTTGGAGTCGTATTGATATCCCATACAAGAGGCAGAATGATTTTACAGGTAGATCTATTTTTAAAGGCATGCAGCTGATTAGAGAAACATGTCTTGCGACAGCAAAAATCATTTACACCATGAGAAGGAGGTTTTGAGTAGTGTCTGAAATAAAGCTCAAGTTCATATATGAAGTCGTCAGGAATTGACCTTTGTTCGGGGTTCTTCCGCTCTGCCTGTGTAACTCAATCAGCGGATGCGTTTCTAAAACAGATCATTTAGTCATACCTATCATGCTAGGGACGAAAAAAACCTCGAGTAGACCAACGAGCTCATGGGACTCGTCCTCCTTTTCAGTTCACCTATTCATTTGCCAAGTACTTTAGCTGAGGACAAGACGTACTTTTCCAGCAGCTCTCTTACCTCCTTCTTTCAACCACTCTTTGCCGATGCATTCCGTCTACTTTCTCCCAAGCCTTGAATTAGAGAGATAGAGATCCACGCTTGTTGCCTTTATCCCGAATACCGTTCTAGGCGATGGCAATACTGAACTTCCTCCAGGTCCACCGGTACTTTCCGCCGTGGACTTTGGAGATTAATTGTTTGAGCTCATCTAGTTTATGAGGCGCTGTCAGGTTGCTGCTTGTTTGGAAGAAGAGCTCGACTGGCCTTGTTCTCGCTTTAGGGCACGAATGGAGCTCCATACGTCAGGGTTTATATTTGAAGAGAGGGGATAGAGAGGGGAGTGCGTTCCCGGTGTCTTTGACTGGTTTGGGAAGATATTGAGGGCTCTCTGGGTGGTGTGAAAACAAATGCTGTGGGGTTAGATGTAATGGGGTCGCTCAAGCGTGAAATCTTGCCCTATACTCGCCAATAGGGGTATGATTTAGAATTGTCCATGACTCTCGCGCATAGGGACCGAAAAGGGATAGCCATGTTCCCCCTTTTTGCGTACGCTGATCATTTTTCATTCATCCTGGTAGTCAGGAAGTCCCGTCCCGTGGTTTCACCTTTGGTAGAGTCTGTGACCCAGTGTTCTAGGCATTTCTTGCTGTGTTTTGCCTCAACATGTCATATGAAGTTTGCATCCGTTCCTCGGTTGGGCAGTGCATCCTGGTAGCCTCTTTGTGGACCTCAGGATGGATAAACCACTCAGCTTTGCTTGGGAACTCCCAGAAGTGGAGGCTGCCTTCAGCGTGAGTCTCGAAGTGGGTTCTGATGAGTTTAGCTATTGCGATGGAGTGCTCCTGGGCCAAGTGAATGACCGTGTCGACCGCACATCTTGCAGCTGGGGGGTTCACCGACGATTGCCATAAAACATAATATACGTTCTCTGATTTAGGAGTTTTCGACAGATGGACAGATGTCACTGCATTCACTCCCCTGCTATCCATTACGCAGTGCAGCCTTCTCAACATCAGAAGGATTGAAATCGCTCTTTTTCTCCTCCGAAATCGGTTTTTCTTCTGATCAAACGTACACGGCTGTGACTACAGTGCCCTTCTGGATCTTGCTTCGAACGCGATCACTCCTATCAATCCCTTTCTTCCCTATTTAATCTGGCTCAAGATTCAGTAAGTAGTGTCGGTTCCTGGGCCTAATGGCTCATTACTCACACAAATGTGTCTTCAATCTCTCTTCCCAAAATTCGTCCTTGCCTTCCCTCAGCATTACAGCAAAACAGTATACGGGCATCTAATACCCCTCTTGTCGATGGTATTACGCTAATTTTCTTGCATTGCCTCGGTACATGTACGTTTCCTCCAGTTCCACCCTTGATTAAATCTAACAATCGGTAAGTCAAAGAGCATTGGGAACCTATCATCGATTACCTCTTCTCAATGTCTAATCCGAGCCATCCCAAGATTCGCGAGGCATGGGCAATTGATTCACCCAGTCATGGAGACGCTGGAGTCCTAAATCGAGAATTACTAGACAAACGAAACCAAAGGTACCAGTAAGTCGCTTATCCTTGTCCCCTACAAAGTTATATAATCACTTCGTCTTTTCTCCTAGGCACACACGATTGGGTCGCTAGTACTGTCCAATTTTTGCAGTCAGAATACACGAAGGGACATCGTATCGTGATCTGTGGTCATTCTGTTGGTGCAAGCATATCGTTGGTTTGCTTCCATCTATATTTCCTGTGCATTATCTGAAAACAAAAAGTGTACTCGCTGCCGCAGAAGTATACCCAGACTTAAGCTCGGCTAGCATCATTGGAATTATCCTCGTAGAGCCATTAATAATGCGCCTAAATTATGGGAAGAGGATTTTAAACCTCGTCGACTCGGCGGGTTGGCTCTTGTTTCCTCGAGAAAGGAAAGCTGGAAGTCCAAACAGGAGGCATTGTTGTATTTTCAGAATCAGCACGAATGGAGTACGTGGGATCCTCGTGTTCTTCGCTTGCATGCCGTGCGTGTTTTGTCTTTCATCGTGCCCTTAATCTATTTAATCCATTTCAGGAACGCGGTCTATACGAGCTCGGTGATGGAACGGTTGCCTTGAAATGTCACAGGAAATTTGAAAAGGAAGCTTATGTAGACATGGATCCTCACGTTGATGCTCTCAGATGTCTCGAGAAACTGTGTCGCGCCATACCTGTTCACATTATATGGGGAGAACGAAAAAATTTCGTGTATGGTCTTGACATAGTTGTCAGAGATCTTTGTTGATATTTTTGTACTGTAGCCCAGCATCTGCCCAGTCCGCCTTGAGTGATACCTCTGAGGGTCGACCAATGGCGTCAATAACAACAGTAGCGCGTGCAGGACATATGGTACGTCTTCGCATCTTTTCTGCGACCTGTCTAGATGTATTTCGCCTCCTGTCCAGATCGTCCCAGGAACAGCCCATTGGTCTTGCCAAGGTGATAGGTCACATATTGAGAACGAAATTTTCTGTTGAAATGTCAAGATTGTAAATATCATGCTGACACACTCAAACTGGTTCACCTAGAACATTCATGGTGAGACAGAAAGTGGGCCCCTGTGCAGCTGGTATCAGTCGTTATCAGTCTTTCATTATCGAGAGTGTTTAGTATGAAGAGTGCAGACGGTTATATAATATTATGCATTGTTGTTGTTTTTATTTTTAACTCAACAAGTTATTACGCGGTGTACGAACACAGTCCGCGGTAGTCTACTGACTACTAAGGCACAAGGCCTTAACTAACACTAACACTACGATTGGGCCAGGCTCTGTACTACGAGGAGAGACTGGGCATAGGTACGAAGGAGTGGGAAGAAGGGAGGCAGAGGGCTGTGAGGACATGTGTTTTGCTCGGGAGGACTTGGCTGGATCGTTCTGAGCTGGGGATGGTGTCTCAGGGGACACGTGGGGTGGTCGTCGTGGGTTCACGGAGGTTCCCTGGGTGTTAGGAAAGTAAAAGCGGATGGGTTAGAGATGAGGAATTTGATGAAGTTGCCTAAGCATGGAGACAGAAGGGATACTCGGTCTTTTGCAAATCTCGGACAATCGGTGAGGATGTGACGTCTAGTTTCGATATCTGATTGACCACATGGGCATGCGTATGTTTCCTGGGGGAAAAACCTGGCTCTATATTGGGGCGTGGTTTAAGATCGCTCTAGTGGCTCTTGCACATAAAGAGATGGAGTGGCCCAGGTAGGACATCCACGTGCCT
>JAHTMQ010000408.1:0-79787 GCA_019327925.1 Leucocoprinus sp. KB1807203
CGGGTACCTTGGATATTTGAAATCACCTCGGGGATGTCTTCCTCCGGCTCTTCTTCTTCCTTGTTCGAAAGCAAGTTCTTTTCCTTCCTGGTCTTAATCTTCGCCATATAAGGCGTCAGCACTACAGTTGGAAGCTTTATTCAACCGGTATACACTTGGAAAAATTAGAGATAACGAACGTTTTCGGACGTGGTGAATGTCCTTAGGATTGGATTTATTATGATACGGATTGGGGTTTGCTCCATTTCGTGTCAAAAAGATGTCTACCCACAATGTCCCGTTGTTAAGCACGAACTAGTGGGAAAACAATCAAAGACTGATACGACGAGATAAAGATACAACACACCTCAGGAAACTTGATGTCATAGTTCACCATGCGGATATCACTCCAGTCACCAAACGTGATATCCTTCCAAACAAAGTGTGGTAAACCTGCCGCTTCATCCCTTCGTGACGATACAGTGCCTTTCGAGAATACATCCCCACGCGGTGACGTAGACAAGTAAACATGCATGTCAAGCGCCAGGTTAAGTGGCCATGATGGAAGAACCTCAGTTGGTGGCCTTAACCAAGGGTTTGTTTCGGGCGTGTTTCCGATTGTGCCTGGACTAGAGGATGGCTTGCTTGCAGCGGGCGGGGTTGATGGTAAGAAGAATTTACCAACTAGCCAGGGCACAAAACATAAAACATAGTGTTAACAGGAGTAATCAGATATGTACGCACTCAATTGCGACAACGCGTACGCAAAAAAAATTTGCTAAAATGATGTATCATATTGATGTCTGGTCCATTTGTAAAAAGCAGCATACCTGAAGTATTCTAACGACGTTCTTGAAGGCTGAAGACTCTTCACGAGTTCCTGTCGCTTGACTCTGTTGAACAGGTTGTTCTCGTTCCCCAGGCATGCTGGAGGATCCAGATGATGCTCGAAGCTGTCACAACTATATTACCGATCATTTTTGATGCCATCGTACCACGCCAGAGAATTGGCAATTACCTAATCACCATCAATCTATATTATATGTTAGAAAATGTGCTTGTATTTTGAGCAACGGCTCAGACCGTGTTGAAAATGACCCAATCTCTTGAGATTTGAGATTTGGATATAGTTCATGCAAGCCAGTGCAATGCACATGATGAGTGCATTGTTATTGTCTTATTGTAAACTTCATTTAGCCATATCTCCACAACTAGAAGTCTAGTAAGCATAAGGGCAACTGGAAAGGTTTGACACCTGAGACATATCAGATTTTACATGGATATTGACCATCCACGTAGTATTTTAAATATGAACAGCATGCTACAAGGGACAATCATGCACCTGTTTGTGTTGTGCGATCGCAACAAAAATACCAACAGCTATATGTACAAGGTGCAAGTGTCTTGAAGCATATCCAGTAACGACTTGGCAAATTTCCTTTGATCCAGCCACTTTGTTCTCAATGTTGCAGTGATTGTGGTCTCTTTTATTGTACCCTGATTGCTTCCAAATTTTCCATTCCTTGTCATCATTTTTAGCGACTCATTTTACCCAGTCAACCAATATGGAGAGGTCACACACATATGTGCCATGGATTGCACCTTCCCAACCTTGGCCATCTGTCATGTTGTGAGATGTGAGACCATAATTTCCATTGTTATCTACTAAGTACTTACAAGATCTTGTAGATATCTATAATTCTAGGGAATACATATTAGCCGTCTGCCATATATTGCGAGACGTCTGAGATATATATCTCTAGTTGTAGTTTTATTATTAGGACATGTTGACGAGAATCCATTTAGTCACCATCTCAAATCATCTAACAACATTGCCAATAACATAGACACACAAGACATTAACCATGACAACCCATACAAATTGACTGTGCAATAACGACATGAATGCATTACAAAATGAAAAAACGCGACTACCTGTCGCTAATAGCATGTAAAGAAAACAAATCTACTCTTCCGGGTTCACTTCACCACCCTCATCCTTGTCAGCAGCCTCCTGCATATCCGAAGTCCACAGGGTAAGGTTATCACGGAGAAGCTGCATAATCAATGTCGAGTCCTTGTAGCTTTCTTCTGATAGCGTGTCGAGTTCAGCAATCGCATCGTCGAAAGCTTGCTTAGCAAGATGGCAAGCGCGATCAGGACTGTTGAGAATCTCGTAGTAGAAAACAGAGAAATTGAGGGCAAGACCAAGACGGATGGGGTGCGTAGGAGGAAGTTCTGTGACTGCGATATCAGAGGCGGCCTTGTAAGCCTCGAGAGACTTGTCGGCGCTCTCTTTACGTAAGTCACCGTCGGAAAACTCGGCTTGGTAACGTCGGTAGTCACCCATCCTATCAAGGAGCAATCAATATAACCCAAGGAACACGATATCTAAAAGGCCAGACATCTTGTGATAGAAGACTTGGGACTCGCCAGTAGCAGCTGAAGGAATGAGATACTGGATGAGAAGATCGGTTACTTCACGGCAAATCTCAGTAAGCTCCTTCTCGATCTTGTCTCGATATCTTCTGACCAGTTCCACCTGGGCCTCATTTCCCTTGGACTCTTCCTTCTGCTGAATGGAAGAGACAATTCGCCATGATGCACGACGAGCGCCGATGACATTTTTGTACGCAACGGAGAGGAGATTACGGTTCTCAGTGCTCAGTTCCTGGCCTTTGGACATCTTAACTACTCGCTTCACGTTCTCGACCATATCTGTACGAGACAGGATAAACACACTCATCGGACGTGGTATACAAAAGCCAACACTCACCATCGTTGCGCTCAGCCTGCTCAGCGAGTTTGGCTTGATAGACACAGTCTGCAACTGACTCAGACTACATGAGCGTATGAGACACAATGCACATAGCATAGGACATGGGAAACCTACATCGGCGTTGGACATAATTGACTAGGACAACGATCAGTAACGAGTACACGCACAACAGTAATAACGGGAACAGTACACGCACAACAGCAACAGCGGAAGCTCAGAAACAAACCCGAACTTAAAGGAGCAGGGCACAGGGTTCACACAGGGTTCGTAGTCACGGGAATATGTCGGTTCAGGGCAAAGGGTTACGCTTTTTGTCACGTGTATCTCTTTTTTTTAAACCATGAATTGTAGGTGCTCGATAGCAGCCCGCAGTCAAGCAACTAGTACCCTACAATAACACAGCTCAAACTACAAAGAGAAACCTAACGAGAAACGTAAAACCCCCCCAGATCACTCGCAGCTGATCCAGACATGAAAAGAGAAAGCAGAGATAGAGGAGCAGCACTCAATGACTCCGTGATAGCACCTCACGTTAAGTGATGTTGCTTGACCAAGCGAACGCTCCAGGGTTGTTTGTTAGGAACAGGACAAAGTGTCTGATCGCCATGCGATCACCAGTTTTGTAGATGAACCGACTGTAATCATGTGAGCTTGGGTTTCTAGCCTATTGTGACCGCAAGGGCATGATTGCTTTGAGGAAATAACTGATCGGAGCATGATTCAGAATAGCTCTTGTGGCTCTAGCACAGAGCGAAACCGAGGAACCAATATGTTTCATCCATCCCTTTCCTTTAATGTACGATGGTTGGATGCACTTTTTTGTTAATTCTAAGCTGTGAGAATGGGTGGCCTTTGTTGTGGCCACGGTTGAAGGTGGTGGTCCATTGATCAGTGTATGACTCGCTCGATTCCTCCCTCATAGCATTACAAAGTGAATTGAGATGGGGTGCTGGGCACGATAGTGCTTTTAGCGTCGTCATCGACTTTGACATGAAGATACCATCCGACTTTACTGGGGCAGTCCCAACATTCGATTTTGTTGTTGCCGTTGCAGTTGAAAAAAGGTTGAGGGAGGTGCACAATGGCAATGGATCCACCCTGACCAGAGTGATGAGGGGTTGAGAGCATTTTTCGCAGAGGAAAGGGAGTCCGTGATGACAATGATACGGTCAGCATCTAGAGAGGTAGCCCTAGCAATTCCCATCGAATGGCCACTAGTTCTGCATTGGAGCTGTGATATTCCCGGATGCAGCTTTGGATAAGATGACTTGAATACCCTTGCGCCAGCCATAAGTAATTGATACAGCCTGAAGTGATCTGTTACAACAACAATGGAATTTGGTTATTCGAGAGCACCTAGACATCGATAGTCGAGTTTGCTTAGGGGTAGTTCCCTTTCTTTTACATAAAATTTAATCTGCGAAGTCGTCAGTCACGCGATAGCCTAGTTGGCTATCTTGATGAAGAGGGTCAAAGCATTCCTTGGAGGAGTTGAGTGATGTATTTGAGTCGGCAATGGGGCTAATGAGATTTCTTCTTTTGGCTTCTGATAATGAGGCCAAAGATAACGGGTGGGGTGTAACGCCCTGAGAATGACACCTGGACAGCAGGGACTTTAGGATGTGCTGTTTTGGAAGGGTGGAGATCCTAAAATTGGATCTTTTGGCGAGTTTCTTGAGGTGTAAGTTTAGAGGGATGAGGCTATAACTTCAACACCATGCGAGGGAGAGGACACACAAATGATGTCAGAGTTCAAATATTTAGCATATTACCTAATTGTATTAAAACCATTATCCTCAAATTTTATTATTAGGTGACCACTGCTCATCGCAAAACTCTAACACTTCATGAAAGGTATTGGAGGAAAGATAGCACTTTTTGAGAATTCTACTAGTAAGTCTTTCATATCCCAGTTTGTATGATCTAAAACCCCGTAGCTTCCTACGATAATGTAAATTTCTCTGGAACTTCTGGTCCTGGCCTGGCTCCTACTGGAATCCTCAACATGGGTCATGATCGTCCATACCGATTTTCATTCTATTCCAACGCTCTTCCTGCTGCTATTCATGCACGTAGCTTGGGCGAACTTCCTGCTGACGGTCAAACCTTCGAGCAGCTCTTTTCTGGTGTCACATCCCCGCCAGCTGGTAGTAGTGACAGCGATAACAATACGTGGTGGCTTGACATTCTAAACCCTACGGATGAAGAAATGAAGATGTTAAGCAAGGTAAAGTAGTTCAAGGTTATAGCCTCATAGTCATATTGACCTTTTCAGGTGTTCTCTATACATCCTTTGACTACGGAAGATATACTCATGGAAGAAACACGGGAAAAGATAGAGTTATTTCGCAACTACTATTTTGTGTGCTTCCGTAGCTTCGATCAGGATCCATATAGTCCCACTCACCTTGAGCCTCTGAACATGTACATCATCGTGTTCAGGGAGGGCATACTTTCAGTGAGTTTTTGATTTCAGTCCTTCCAAACCATAGCGTTCAAGTCTCCTGTCGTCCTCATTCATGTTTCATTTGTACTTGTCAGTTCCATTTCATGCCCACACCACATCCACAAAATGTCCGTCGACGTATCAAACAGCTCAAAGACTACATCAATGTCACCTCTGATTGGATCTCATATGCACTCATTGACGACATAACGGACGCTTTTGGTCCTCTGATCCAGGGCATTGAGTATGAAGTCGACAGTATTGACGAGTTGGTTCTGATTCTCAGGGAAGTAGAGCAAAGCGACATGCTGCGAAGGATCGGAACTTGTAGAAAGAAGGTTATGGGCCTTCTGAGACTCATGGGTAATAAAGCGGACGTTGTAAAAGGTCTTGCCAAACGCTGCAACGAGAATTGGAGAGTAGCACCTACTTCCGATATCGTGAGTCTACCTTGATGTTTCCGTCCACTGATATTGACGTTTGACAGGGTCTCTATCTGTCAGATATTCAAGATCACCTAATCACGATGACTCAAAATTTAAATCATTATGAGAAGATATTATCCCGATCACACTCCAATTACCTCGCTCAAATATCCATTGAGATGACAGATGCTAATAACCAAATTAACGATGTCCTTTCCAAATTAACGGCTTTGGGTACGGTACTTATCCCTATGAATTTGGTCACTGGTAAGCTTAATCCATAGTCTGAGATGCACATCAATTATTATGGCAGGTCTCTGGGGGATGAACGTTCACGTTCCCGGGGAAAATGTTCCCGTAAGTCCATATCAGTTTTCGCCTTATATATCGCTTAGCGGAACAGGGATATGCCTGGTTCCTTTCAATCGTGGGTTGCCTCGCTGCCTTTGCAGTTGTAGGGACGTACACAACATTCAAATTCATGGTCCCGAAGAAGTGACATCCAACATCTCGAGATTATTGTAGTGCTGTGTACTCTGGTATCTGCTTCCAGAATTCCAAGAACTTGAAATTATTCAGTAGAATTGTTGTAAACATTGTTTTCTTGAATTATTATTGTTACCCAGCCAATGACATGAAATAGATATATGAATATGTTCCTGTAATGATATACACAAGAGAACAATTGAACAATTAAAAATATCATTGGCAAGCGAGAAACACAAAGCAGTGTACATGCAAAAAGGACCACTAAGAGGGCATACCCGACATGAGAGACTTGACACTAGGCAGGGTGGGCGAACGACTGTCATTCCCATTCTGACGAATTGGAGGTATATTAAAAGGTGCTCTGGGCGATGGTGCTGGGACATCTGGAGTGGAGTCAGCCATAAGCTTACGCAACGATGGCGATAGAGTCTGATTTGGATGTGGTGAGGGGGAAACTGGGGGTAAAGAGCGTGAAGGTGGAGATATCGGTGTTACAGACCCTGAAGCAGGACCTCCTCGACGTTTGGATGGAGGCTGTAAAGATGTAGAGGCAGAGACACGGGATGACTCGTCAATCGACGGTTGTAATATAATGTCTTCGTGCTTTCGTTTGCGAGAGATGTGAGTATGGTGGAAGGGGGGTTGATTAAGGGGTCGAACAGCATCTTCATGGTGCCGACGATGGTTAGTAGGAAGAGGCAGAGTGGGCGTTGCCCACCTAGACCAAGGGGGTGGAGGAGGATGGATTACCGCCGGAGGGGTGTAAACAGTCGGAGAAGGTCCACAATGAGAACCGTTTCCATCGGAAGGCAAAGGTGGTGTTCTTGATGATGGTGCCTGATTGTATGTTCGTGAGTGTGAATCGACTGACGAAAGTGTGTCGTCTGTCCCGGGTATAAATTCAACAAGATTCACAAACAGTGTTTGTTTTGTTGGGCCAGGCATTTCAGTAAGAATCATCTCTTTACTATGGGTAGTAACCATTTCCGGAATATTCACATAGACGTCAGATTCCAGTGATGAATCTAAAATGAAATGGTCGGACAAATTAATTCAGTCGAGAGGTCAAAGCCTACCTGCTAGTCGGACTCGAACATCTGAGAATGCATAGCTTCTATTCTTGCGTAGACAGCAAAGAGGACACAAATATGGCCGAGGACTTGAAGAGGAAGGATAGAAGACACAATTCGTATGGTAACGTCGCTTACAACTTCCACAGGTGATAGCAGGACTATTTAACAGATAGTGGGCGGAGTGTGAACCACGGCAGAAACAACGGGTTGAATCGGTCCAATCGGAATCAAGATCTAGCACAAATGTAAACTTTGGTCGTCGAGTTCGCTTGTTCAGTCCCCCGGAAGATAACCCATTTCCATTGGCAAGGGGTCGACCAGCTAGTATTCGGTGAAGTCCTGCAAGGTCGAGGCCGAAAGATACATCAGGATTGGGAGAAACGGCAAACTGTATTTTATAAAGTTTACGCATGAAGTGACGGACATTAGAGATGTACTCCGGTCGCTGGTTCGATGGCTGTGATGTATAGGCAAGGAAATGTCCAATAGACACTGAGAGACGGTCAACGCGTTGCACGATAATTTCCAGTTGATTGTATTCTTTTGCGTAGATTCTACTAATCTCGGGAGCCCTTGCCAATAGGGCAGGTAGGAAACAAAAGTGCCAGCCTCGCTCTTTGGGTATAGCGCCATTCCAATGATGGTGGTCACAGAATGGACAAGATCCACCATTCTTAGCACAGTCACCGTGAAATCTGGCCCCACAATGGTCGCATTGCACAGCATCAGAAGATTCACCGTGAGGTGGAGGATTCACTGCATTGTTACAAATACATGTGAGGAATTCGTCGTTTGGGGGCGAGTCTTCTTCGGGTCTCGTACAGTCGATGACATCATTGAGGACCTGCACGCCGTGCGAAGTGCCATGTCGATCGCAGTGCCATGGGAGCTCTCTCACCCAAGCAAAATGATGTTGGAGCTGTACTATGACCTTATCAAAGAAAGGCAGGCAGAATATTGTCAGATACTGCTTTGCGTAATCGCACCAGTGGTTGACAGACTCGAGGAAATTATCTTCAGCAGCTTCATCAATAAGCTGCCCTTTCATAATTTTCTCGCATCGACTCTCGAAATCCGAGGCAACATCTGCGGTTCCTTTGAGACAGGTTACTGACTCGATGTTGTAGTTAGCCTGGGCTCGTGTAATGAGCTGGATAACTGTCTGTAGGTGAGGTTTGGCTGCCCCAGGTTCTGGTTTCATCCACGAGGAAGCCTGTTTCTCGAAATCTTTGGCTTTTGCTAAATGACCATCGAGCTGGTTTTGGAGGACGGGATCTATGGAGACCGATGAATCTAATTCTGCAAACACCTCCAGCTCAGCAATGGTTTTAACAGCTTTCTTGCATAATTCCTGGGCCCTCTGTTCCCAGCAACCACCCTCAGTTTCACGTGCTTCGAGTAAATTGAGGTACTCGTTGTCTGGCGGCAATCCACAGGCTTTGGCTCTGCCCAAGAAAGTACGAATCTGCTGGAGTGGGACTACCGTATCCTGTCCATCCAACTTTTGGCTTAACTCCCTCAATAATGCGTCCCTTTCGACGATTCGATCTACCTCGTTCAGTTCTTCCAGCATGACATTCAACGAAGAACCATCCAACAGCAATCGATTGCATTCATTGAGATAAGATTTCTTGCCATCTTCGCCTTCAGTAACTATCCTTTTCAAAAGTTTACCTGCCCTGTCTTTGATATTTTCGACTCGTGTGGCAAGACTCTGCAGGTGCCCAATTTCAGCGCAGTCAAATCCGAGGCTTTCGACCTGCTTCAGGTGGTCGTACAACTCTGACAGGCTCCGATCAGGTCGATCGCCTGGGTCATCGCTATTAATCACAGAATCATTCCGCCCGCGCAATTTTCGGGAACGTTTTCTACTTTGTTTACGGATGAGGAATTGATTGGCAAAATCAACCCAGTCGTTGGCTCGAGCGACGCATTTTCGAAGATTAGGCATACCAGCTAGTGGATGATTGATACGATCACCCTCGGCAAGGATAGCACGAAGTTGGCGTAATTGTGGTCGAGAACTCTCCGCAAGGATGCGGTTAAATTTTGCGTTCCATTGGCTAGGGATAGCTGCTGTCTGGACGGTTTTATCCAGTATTTTTTGCAGATGATCATCCTCAATTCGCTTGCGAAGACTTGTATGATTCGGAAGGTGACTTTTGTTGCAGAGGAGATCAACATGGTCGACACAGACAACTTCAATATCGCAACTGCATATAGCATGTGAAAGATAACAGAATGCCTTGCAGATTTTGCACTGGTACTGATCTTCAGGGTGGTCTGCGTCTGAAACGTGTTCGGAAAGATCACATTCACGAGCCTTCTTCCGCTCTGCAAGTTCACGTTCCGTCACTTCCTGGACGCTATCCCGTAACCTAAGGAGACTATAAATTATGAGGAAGTTGCATTCGAACAAACTTACCACATCGCAGTCTTGATCCCTGTGGAATGTTGTGCTATGGTAAGCACGAGTTCATCATGAGAGAACACAGGTAACTTTCTGTGTTCCCGATAACGCTCAACACAAGCGAGACCGAAAGGAAGCCAATCTGGCAAGGCAAAATTGACCGCTTCATTGAAGTTCAGCTGGAAAAAACATTGTGAGTGAACAGAATTAGACATGAGTCTAGAACGAACACCATGATTAAACCCTGCATGATAAGCTTTGGGGAAGGTTATGACAAATTCTCCAGCCCTTTGGTTGCAAGCATAGACACGAACGCCGGCTTCAATCAACCGGCTAGGATTCATGAGAGTGACCAGCTGAAACAGTAGATCGGGCTGCACTTGGAACAAGTCAGGAGCCTCGCCTTTAATAGCTGCTTCGAATAATTCAGCATCTTGACCAGGAATACCATACCAGGTCTTGGTCTCTCCCCAATGCACTAGGATAACATCAGAAATCGTGTTTGCAATTACCAAATACCAAAGAAACCCACTATAATTGATGCTGTAGGTGTAATGGTCCTACACAACAACCAGTAAGCCCCAGAGTATGTCACGGGCAAGCTTGAGTTTACCTCGTTATGCCAACAAAAAGTAGAAAACACCATCCCGACATATGTCCAAGGCACAGTCATCCCAGAAATCTCCGACTTGATGTAGCGAAGCAAAGACTCCGACAAAATCGGAATGTTGTTGAGATTCCATGGATGACTCGAGTATGGCTCAAGAGGATGTGTTTCGAGAGTAGGCATAGCACTAACAAAGATGAATAGGATCACAAGATCGCGAACGCTGCCCGAACTAACCTCCCGTGTGTGGCAGAGTGTATATCAGCTCCCGTATTCAATTTCAACCGTCTCTTGCTGAGACTGAACTAGACGCCAGAATTCTTCTTCTACATCGTACTCATTATACTTGACCCCATCAATTTCATTACACATGTACTTCGGGAGGTCCCTTTGCTTTTCAGGACCGGCGAGGTATTTTCCAAACCAAATGCGCCTGAACTCGAGATCCCGAGCTTGAAAACTGGATAGAGTGTGCTCTTCGCCTTCATCGAAACCAAAATCACCGCCACTGGAAGACAGGCAATTATAGCAAAACCAGTTGTCGGCAGGGACAGTCGCGATAGGTGGATCTAGACAGTCCATGTGAAAACCTTAAGGACATGAGCACCCATAAGACCAGCGCAAACAGAAAAGTAGACAAGCGTACCACAGTCACACTCATCACAAAGCAACATCTTATCAGCACGATTTGCCTTATGGCATATCTCACAACTTTGCTATATGCCGGTATCACAAGCATGTTATTGTTACTACAAGATGCTACTTACCTCTGAGGTTCCTTTCGCGGCACCACTTTTATCATAGAAAACAGGTGGCGGTACAACAGGTTGAGAAAGAACAGGTGGTTTTTTAGCTAAAAGAAGTAGTGAGCTTTTTCATCCACAAGAATTCTTGAGTCAAAATCACCGCTGGGATTTTCTGTTAGACTTGCTCTTGTAGCACGGCGGGTCTTTGAAACAGACTTATTTGTGTCCCTATTTTCCGACTCATCTGGAGGCTCAGAAAGCGGGCTCGAAGTAGCAGTCAGTGGACTTGAAGGTACACTTGCATCACCTATCATAGGTATGGGCTTCAGAGATATCGCTGCACTACTTGAATATTACTTACCTTCAACTTTGACATTGGTATCACGTGGATTGATCGGAGGCATCGTCGGTGAAACTTTGTTTCTTTCGCAAAATTGTTCATAAGGGAGGATGACACGGGCATATGAATTCTTGATTTGGGTTGAAAGCCCAGGTATCCCTCGATACCCAAGCATCCTTCCCAAGTCGGACCATTTTCGGTTCGTGGTGACCTGAAAACGTGGGATTTAGTTCCTTTTTGATCGCATTGCATACACAAGAGTACACATACGGCCTCATAGCCACCCAACTTGTTGACCTCTTTTCGGAGGAGCCACAGATCTAGGGGCTTGTGGTTTATAGTGGGTACAGAAATGCGGGGATTCCCTTGTTGTTGATGGTATTGATACAGTTGCTCTAGAAAATTTAATTTTGCCCGAGAAGATGCCTCGATTGAATTCAGACGCTGCAGGCGGGTCTTGAAGCGGAAATTCTATCAACGTGGGATGATTAAATGGGATGTTGCTAATAAAATGTTTTGTTACATACTTCCGTGTCTGTCACAAATGGCATCTTCCAATCCGATGGTGGCACAATTTTACAAATCCCATATTCCTTTGCTTCATCAGCTATTGACTTGATATATTCCATGGGATCAGTGAACTGTTCAGCAGTAGGATAGTATTCTGGGACAGTCCTTGAGGCCAAAAGGACGATGGGGTGGCCGGACGCTCCTTTGGTGGCAAGAGGTGGAAGTTTTGACGGAGGTCATATTCAAAGTTGGAGAAACAGGAATAGCAGGAGCACTGCGATATCCAGCAGTTAAATTAGTAGTAGACTCATCGTCATCTGGGGTTGCAGAAGACGCCCGTGTCTGATTATTCAGGGCGGCCAGGGCGTCCATCTTTGATTTCCGAGGAGCACGCTTGTCGGGATCAGAGGCAGCAGCAAGCCGGGAAGGCTGGAACGTTGTATCTTCGGAGGTGTCATCTTTAATTGGAACTGCACCCTCAACGCGAATATCGAGTGAGGAAGCAAACACTGTGGCGGAGTTGGCAGGATAATGGCCCAGATGGCTTGTACTAGCATGTGAGGAACTATCGGAGGAAAAACGAGGCGACTTTCCCCTCCGAGAGGGAGTTCCTCTAGGAGAAGAGGCAGAGGCACTGCCTTGCATGTCGATGAATGCAGATGTTATTTTTTTGAGCAGACTAAGCACCAGTTCCAGGCGTTCTGAGGCAGAGAGTATCAAGAGAGTAAGTGGCGGAGTTTAAACTAAGCCAGGGTTATGTTACTCGAGGTGCTTCCGCGTGGGTAAGTTCCATTTATATAGATCACAAGGATCCGCTTGTTCCTTGAGACCGAAAAGCCTTGAAGAGAGATAATTGTTGACATATGAGATAGATCAGACACAGATCCATGCCAACGAGAATAAAATCTTCTTTGGAATGCTGCAAGATGATTTTTTGGCTGATCCCTCAGGTGGACCCCTATGACCCATGGATATTTTAGGAGAAGCAAGTCACACTTAATGTGCCAACATCGCCATGCGGATGGCGACCATAAATGGTAATCACATTTCCCATGGTAGACGAACTCGCGACCATACCTTCAACAACTGGTATCAGTGTCAATGATAAATTCTGGTCAGATTCTTGTGGTCACCAACACCCTACATCTCCACTGACCATGGTGGATGCCGAGAGATGACTTTCAGTGCGACTCAAGGCAAATTTTCAGACCCCTCTAATCTTTAAAAACCCCGTATGATACACGAGGTACACACGGTGCAAAGATGGCAATGGGTACTGGGATCAAGTAGAAACAGCCTCTGAATCTCCATCCTCATGTGCTTTTGAGGGTCACCAAACAATTGATTTCTGAACATGATCCAGAGACAATAGAAGTAACTCTTTGGACTTGTCGTGTAGTTATACTATTGACTGGAAGTTTTGTTAGTCTCAGGTTGGATGCTCCGAGCATACCTGACAAGGGGACATTGAATTTAATCAGAGTTTCTTGCACATCAAGGGTTGATGAAATGTGTGACAAGAAATTCCAAGACAAACTATGCACGGACCAAGCGGCAGTGGATCTCACGAAGAAGTAATGCATAGAGATAAACATAAGTGAAACCTAAGCGGAGAATGGATAAGTTTACGAACTCCTCCATGGCCGTCCCCAAGAAGAACCTCCCCAGTAGCGACGTCCAATCCTCACTGCAACTAAAAGTCCAATAGATATTTTCCCAGCATCAAACACTCGATAGGGACATGTACCCCCCAGAAAAAAGGAGGTAATGGGCACATAAATAAGCGCCCATCGTGTGGATATGCGATCCTCAAACCTATATATACTGAGCGAAGTGATTTTTGATTTCAAATGTCGTACATGACGCACCTATGACGCACAAGGATAGGTGTATCTGCCCGCGATGAAAAATCCACGAGTACCAGAAACGGTGCTACACTCAAGAAAAAATGATCTCCATCAAAGGGAGAGGTCAAGCCGGCGGTGATTGTGGTTCTAACCCAAACCGCTAGCACCGGCGCCGCGAGAGGCAGCAACCAAGTCATGAGTAGAAGAACATGACAACTAAGGTGATAGTTGTCTAGCCGAACCGAAGTTTTGTCCTGTACCTGCTCATTTGTTCGAGAATCGCAAATGATTGTGTCATCGCTACTGCGATCGGAAAGAGGATACTCATCCACAGTTCTTCGGCCAATAACCTCAGGGCTGGACACTGCGCAAGACATCAACTGGTATATCCAGCACCCCAAATAAGCCACCTGCCAGGGAACGAGCAAAAATATCACTACAATGATGATGCCCGTGGAGAAGGCAGTGGACCGTCCAATACGCAAGCCCTCGTGATTCCTGTGAATTCCAAAATCTTCAGAATTAATCCGGCTCTGAAATCGGCACACACTCCACCTTGCTACAAAAACTCTCCCAACTGGTCGCAGGAGCCACTTGAACCCTATCAAGATCCACCATATCGCGATGACTAAACCCGAAGCGGTAAGCAGGATCAGTGGGGCCAGGGGTGCGAACGGGCCGGCAATGCCGAGCCCCAAATATAGTTTCGTCGGCCAAGGCATGAAAGAAGCCAACAAAGACATGGGAAGGAAAGAACGCCACAAAAGTTGACTATAACGTCGCATTGATTGATCAAGAGACGGCATTGGCGCTATGAAAGACCGAATCAAACAGAAGTTCATCAGGAGTTGAGAGCTCAACATGCATAACGCACCGCCTCGATCATATTTTCCTAGTCCTAAGAATAGAGTCAGGGATGAAACACCAGCAGCCCAGGCAATAGTGGTCGTCAAATATCGTGAAGCACATCGTCCCAATGTCGCATACCAGTCAATGGATATTTCTAATCCTTTGAGACCACTGATACAGCTTGCCGTTCCAGAAGAATATATAGTCAAATGCACACCCTTCCCGTCACCGCTGAGGTGATCATGATATGGCGCGGGGAAGTGAGTATGCAACAATATAGGTCGACTGTCCGCCGAAACCAAGGAATGATAGTGTGTTTCTACCTCATTAGAAGTGTATGTTAAGAGTGGTGCCAGGAGAGAATCTGTTGATCAATCAGGATATGTTGACGGGTCAAATGACCTCACCTGGAGGTCTCACCTGAACAACTGCCTGGAACCTCAAGTTGTAGGGTTAGGCGATACACAATCAGAGCATTGGATATAAGACGCGGAAACCATACGTCAAGACGCAAAGAGTCCTTAGGTTCAATTTCTACTAGCGTGCTCTGAAAAAGAAGTGCTGTAATAGGCACCCGATTCGATTAAACCCTGTCGAGTTGAATCTAGTCCAATAGACGTACACAATGTCGAGATTCTACTAGTAGTTGTCTGTTTGTGATTGAATTCCGCAGCTATCCAACTTTCACCATTGCCATTTGCAACTTGGATACCGACCCATTTCCCGTGTTGTCGTGTGACTTCTGCTTCGTATAAAACGACCCCGTCGGATTCGTCGGTTCCGCCAGAGGTAGGATCTGATTGAAGACGCGGACGAGGAAATAGTTGTCCTGGAATTGGTTGTGGTATCAATTTGAAGGTGACGGGAATTTGAGGTGTACAATTAAAGGTTTCCGAGATCTTTTGTCCCTCTGCACATGTTGAAACTGAAACCTGGAGGATGGGTTGGACCTGAGGAGGGGGAAGGACAATGGAACCCTTCCCGACCAGGATGCGCAGTTTTGTTGTTGAATGTCCATCTGATGTTTGAGGTATAGGAAGTAGATAAAGCCGATATCCGGCGGGCTTTCGTATGAATTGCATGTTTTGAGGGACAATTTCGTATGAAATATCAGAGACCTCGAAGCTCGAGGAACTCGTCAAGTCCAGCGAGATCCCAGGCGGTAGTTTGTGGCCATCACGAAACCAGGTATCCAATGATTCCTCTCTACTCGCCCGGTCACCTCGGGAAGTGAGTTCCAAAAGGGCTCGGGCTATCTGCCAACGAACTTGATGACACCAGACTATTTCTCTGTGACCTACTCCAGTCCAAGCGCCTTCCAATGCAGAAGTAAAGACAGTTCTCCGATATGTTGCCTCGTTAGGAGAGGGCAATACGCACGATTCAGAAGGTATCATCATATCGGTTGCCCCACCACAGAGTGATAGGATGGGAGTGGTATCGTTCTTGAGACTCTGGCGAACCTCTGCGTAAATGTCATCAATCCTCGAGTCAAATCGGGCCGGAGGAAGGGTGTGAGGAGTCGACATGGTGATGATGGCAGAGATCCGGCCAGATGGCAATAAAGCTGTTCCGACGATGCCACCCATTGAGTGACCTAGAATCATAAGTGGAGTGTTGGGCGGATAATGCGATAAGATGTAGTCAACTGCCGTGGATGTGTATCTGATCTGAGACTGTAACGTCGTTCCATGGAAAGCGGACAGATCCTCGTTGAACTCGACTTAATTTCGACTTGACTGAGCTAGAGACATTGGGAATATCATGATTGGCTCACCTGCGTAAAAGTCCAGAACGCTGATTCCTCTGGAAATTGAATTCATCGAGGCATGTCCCTGTGAGGAGTAAAACTGCCTAGCAGCAGACGATGCTATTGACCGAACTTGATGGGAAGAGCCGGCATTTCCAGGAATAAACAAGACAGGGCGTCCATTGGGAACCTAGGAATGGGTTGAGAAATACACTGAAAAGGATACCCAGACGACCTGACCTGAGAATCCCAGCCGACTTCTCTGTACAGCCACAAACTGTATCTTGTAGACAAGCGAGTCCAGGATGCATTGAACCCGTCCATGAGGACGTATGACGGAGACATATAGGACATTCTACAACCTTGCGGCGAGAGTGTATCAGTAAGGCCATTGTTGGCCAATAGAAGAAGTGGAACAACCACTACAGCAAAACATGCCAACAGTCTCATACAAGAAAACATGCCTGCCTGCCTCACATGCAGCAGTTAAAGAATGAAGTGAATTGTTGACATCAGACGCGCCACCACGTTAATCATCTAACAACATTCTCAATAACATGGACACAGTTCACAAGACATTAACCATGACAACCGAAACAAACTAAGTGGTGACTGTGCAATAACGACATGAAATGCATTACAAAATGAAAAATGCGACTACCTGTCGCTAATAGCATGTAAAGAAAACAAATCTACTCTTCCGGGTTCACTTCACCACCCTCATCCTTGTCAGCAGCCTCCTGCATATCCAAAGTCCACAGGGTAAGGTTATCACGGAGAAGCTGCATAATCAATGTCGAGTCCTTGTAGCTTTCTTCTGATAGCGTGTCGAGTTCAGCAATCGCATCGTCGAAAGCTTGCTTAGCAAGATGGCAAGCGCGATCAGGACTGTTGAGAATCTCGTAGTAGAAAACAGAGAAATTGAGGGCAAGACCAAGACGGATGGGGTGCGTAGGAGGAAGTTCTGTGACTGCGATATCAGAGGCGGCCTTGTAAGCCTCGAGAGACTTGTCGGCGCTCTCTTTACGTAAGTCACCGTCGGAAAACTCGGCTTGGTAACGTCGGTAGTCACCCATCCTATCAAGGAGCAATCAATATAACCCAAGGAACACGATATCTAAAAGGCCAGACATCTTGTGATAGAAGACTTGGGACTCGCCAGTAGCAGCTGAAGGAATGAGATACTGGATGAGAAGGTCAATTACATTACGACAGATCTCAGTGAGCTCGTTCTCAATCTTGCGCCGGTACCTCCTAACCAGTTCTACTTGAGCTTCATTTCCCTTGGACTCTTCCTTCTGCTGAATGGAAGAGACAATTCGCCACGATGCACGACGAGCGCCGATGACATTTTTGTACGCAACAGAGAGGAGATTACGTTCCTCAACGTTGAGACCACCTTCCTTGGATTTCTTAGCGACCGACTCCATATTTTCTACCATGTCTGTATAGAAATGAGCGGAATCGCCAGACGCGTTGATGAAAATGCCAATGCTCACCGGGATAACGTTCTGCCTGCTCCGAGACCTTGGCTTGAAATAGCCAGTCGGCAATTGAGAGGTCGGCCTATATGTATAAGACACAAGAGACGACAGCACGAAACATAAGTAACATACATCGGATTTGAGGTCAGACATTGAGAAGCTGGGATGGCAATGGACAACAAGGACGCGTACAAAGTGGGTGTTGAAGAACAGAAGACTGCTCCAACCTTAAAGGAACTTGGGCACAGGGCTCGCAGTCACGTGTATATGTCAGTTCAGGGCAAAGGGTTATGCAGCCTGTCACGTGGGCTTCCCTATCGGCTTCTATATCGGCTTCCACGGAACCTTCAGTGCATCAAACCCTGGATTTAATTAAAGTAGTGTGACTCGTTTTTTCAAAAGTTTATAATGCAGTGTTAGTGTGACTCACTATCAAAATTCATATCAACTGAGAGAAAACCTATAAATTATCATTGAGAAACTACCTCAATGTAAATCCAATGCTACAGGTGTGATATTCGAACATTATCCAAAGAACAAATTTCCATGTTAAGAAATAGTAGTCAAGTAATGTTTGATTAATACACCTGTATTATTTGTTAAGTAGTGCAGCTGAAAGGTCACACATTTATGGGTAGACCAATTGTAAGGATACAATTGCCCTCAACTCAGGTGGTCATATAGATAATCAGATTGCAGGTATAGATGTTAACAGGTATATGTGAAAATTGGTAAATTCTAGACAGGGATAGGTGATTATGGAATACAACAGATAGATAAATGTGATGTGGCACAATGTTGAAAGGAAGATCGGGGTCTTGCTGTCCCATCAGAGGAAAAGCCTAGTAAACAGAATAGCGAAGCAGGTCACCAGAAATACGCCATCAGAGACGACAACATTCAAGAGCACGTCACTTTTTTGCTGCTCTTAACTGTGCCCTCAAATTTGCATTTTCTTCGTGCATAGTATTCATTTCTTCGAACAACGCCGCTCTCTGCACCTGTCCCGAAGTCTTCATTTCCTCAATTTCTACTTCTGCTTTCTCCAACGCCGTCTTAAGCTCACTGATCTGTCCTTCGAGATGTTTCCTGACCATCTCAGGGGCAAATGTGACCTCCTCAGCCAGTGTCAATGTTCTTGCTGAAAGTGTATTGTTGGCATCTGACAGCTGTTTACAAGTTTCTGCTTGTTCAGCAGCCAACAGTTCTACCTGGCGTTTTTCCGCTGTCAGGCGCTCTATGTCCTCACGCAGAAGATTAGATTCATTTTGCCTGAAAGAGAGGAATCAATAACAAGGAGAAGGAAATACAAAGAACACTCACACGTCCAGCATCTTCAATCCAAGCGTTTGGTTTCTCTCTTCCAGAATTCTCACCTGTCTATGATACGTCTCCATAGCTGTATTTCCATCTTGAGCCAACTTCTGCGCTCTCTCTGCATTCTTCTTCAATAAATCATGTGCTTGCGCAAATCTTATCAGTCTCTCAATTAATGCTCTGTCGTCTGCAATAAGTGCTTGCACCCGCTGCGCAAATGCTTCGATACTAAACGTATCTGACACCAAGGCAGTGGGGGTAGTAGGTGAACCGGGGCCATTATATAATATCTTGAGCGATCTAACATCCAACTCGGAGAGAGAACCGGCCGAAGGCTGGGGACGGTCGAAGGATGAGCCTGTGCGATAGACCCGAGGGCTAGTGGTTCCAAATTTCGCAGCGCGAGCTTCAGGGGAGGGAAGGATACACCAGATAGGGAGGAGAACGTTGATGAATTGGTTGACGTCTGCGCCTGGGCTGACGTTGATCTCGGGGAAGGTAGTCTTGACAGGGACGACAGGAGAAGAGCGTTTATCCTATAGTACGGTAAGCTTAGGTGATGCATTTGAAATTTCATAACAATTACCTGTAGATTCCTTGCCTCCGTCTTCGCAAAATTACGGTCTTTCTTGGTGCTCTCTAATTCCCTTGTCAAAGCCTCCCGCTTGGAAAGCTCAGCTCTCATGTCATCCTCCAACTTCCTTATAGTTGCGCTCCGATCTACTTCAGAGAGTTTATATTCTTCAATATTAGAATGAACTGCCTGTAAATGCGAACGGAGGGCCTCTAACAAGTCTTTCAGCGATGGCTCTCTCGAAACAAGAGCGATTCCATGCTCTCTGATCATCTGTCGGAGAGTCACCAAACCATCGTCCAATTCCTGGCTGACGTGCTGTAGTACATCCTCATCTTGGCCTCCTAATCTCTCCATCTCCTGCAGTCTCTGCAGACTGTTCTCTCGATCATCCTCCCACTCGGCCCTTTCCCTCTTCCATTCTTCTTGCCCCAGTTCCCATTGTCTCCGCAGTTCATCAATTTCGCGCTCTTTTCCCTCTAACTGACCCTGATACTCCTCCCGTATTTCTACCAGCAATCTCTCTGTAGCAGCTTCACCACTTTTGGTCTCAAGGTCTGTTATTTGATTTCGTAGAATTTCGACTTGCCTACTCTGTTCCTCCAGTCTTGATCTCTCCCTGACCCATTCCTCCTTCTCCAATAACAAACTTTGTCTCTCCAAGTCCAGATTTTCTAATCTTGGTAACTCCTCCTCCAAAGCTAAAATTGTCTCTTGGGCGGCTTGCAAATCAAGATCCCTCATTGCTTCGACCTCTTGTTTTTCCAACCGCGCCAAAGATAGCTCTCTTGCAAGCTCTAATCGTTGTTTACCCGCGGCAGCGAGGGATTCGGTGGCAGCTTTGAGCTTCGTTTCCAGATTAGCAATCTCAGCGGCTGTTGCTTCTGGTGAAAGCCTCTTTTTCGGGATGATAGCATCGGAATGGCCGGCAAAGAAATGAGCACCCTCAAATTTGGGTTCAGAGAGTCCTGTAATCGAAGTCCGAGCCGGGGTTGAGATGGTGCTTCGGTTGGAGTCGTAGCCAAAATCATACGACGTTGCTGAAGGGGAGATCTTCTTTTCCATATCACGTACAGAGAAAGATAATACAGCCGCCCGGTGTTCCATTAGTCGTCGATAAATTCCATTTACACGTTCAGATATACTCCAGAAATCCTTTTGTGCGGCATCGACCCGTGCGTTGGCGCCCTCAAGTTGTCTCTCAGTCTGCTTGGAGACAATCTTATGGGAAACGTTGACTTTGGACAATGAAACAGCAGCGTCACGAATCTTGGTTTCAAGACCAAGCTTCTTCTTTGCAGCTACAAGGCGTGCATTGAGAACATGTTGTTCCTATTCACTCCATTATCAATGATGAATTATTGCGGAGAGTCAACTTAGCTACCTTCTTTAGTTCTTCAACCTCTTCGGAAGTAAGAACAGTAAAACTGCAAGAGTCCACTGCAGCTTCGCTGGCAAGGAGACTGAATAAGAGCTCGTCGCGCGTGTTTGTAAAACCAGACGATCGTTTAGCATCTGATCTATTAACAGATTTACGAGTGATTACTCGACTTGGTAATGTGGGGGACGGAGAGTCCGAGATAGATCCATTGCGAGGGGTGTGGCTGGGAGACGGTACCTGCTCATGGGGCGATGACTTAGTGTGAGAGTTCAGGCCGTTCAACGGTCGGATAGCAGAATAAGGGCTCCCAATAGTTTTTTCCTCCTCAGCCGAGGCTTGCCGTCCTTTGTCCTTTTTGCCTAGAAAGAAAGCTGCTGTAGACTGGATGCTTTCGCCAAAAGATGTCTGCTTTGGCGATAGAATGCTCGAGGAAGGCAGCCAGTTCGGAGCCTGGGTGTTGTCCTTGATAGAGAGAGGCGCCGTGGTGGCGAAATTAGTCTGTACTGGAGGCGGGTCCTTGTCAGGCGAGGAGGGAGACGCACCAGTCGCCGCCCCCAACAGCCTGCGGACGCCGTTCATAGGACGTGGTGGTAGTGGGCAGAGAAAATTCTGACATGGGCGCTGCTTGCCTTTATTACCGAACATGTCCTTTACCTTCAACTGGCCTCGCTTTTCAGACCAGTTCCACCACGATGCAATCCAGATGCTCAACACTGCACTCAATAAGGGCAACAAGCCCCCCATCATTGTTGACAAGATAGAGGTTGTTGAGCTCGAGATGGGCACTCAGGCATGCCTTTTTAGTTCTCTACCTGCCATACCACTGTTCATGATGCTTGTAGCCCCCAGAACTTGAGATCCGTGACATTGGCGACCTCACAGTCGATCAGTTCCGGGGAATATTTCGCTTGACCTACTCAGGGGATGCCCATCTTGTGCTGAGAACCAAAGTCCAAGTACGACCTCAGCATCCTTTCCTGCAGGATACCCTATAACTTTCTGCTATCCGCAGGCCAATCCCCTCAATCATAAACAACCGGATATTCACCTTATGACGGGCTCACGAGGCATGCTTACAGCCAAACAACCGCTAGTCGTTCCCATGCTACTTCGCCTCTCGCACTTTCGTCTCAGTTCTTATGTTGTCCTGGTCGTTTCGAAACAAAAGGGCATAACGCTCGTCTTCAAGACGGACCCTCTGCAGAATGTCGATATCAACAGTACCTTCGATTCAATTGCTGTCATCCAGAAATTTATCCAACGCGAGATCGAGGAGCAGTTGCGCCAGATGTTCCGTGAAGACTTGCCAGGCATCATCCACCGCCTCAGTCAACAATGGATCAAGGCTAAAGTTGAAGCCCCATATTTGAATAAACAATTCCCCCTCGCACCAAGAGGGTCGCAACCTTTTGAGACCATGTCCTCCCCTGATTTGACCACAGGACCATTAAATGCCAACCCACCACCTCATTCCGATCGGGCCCTTTCACTGGGAGCTCCCAGCGCCAGGAGGCCACGCTCCATTTCTGGAGACTCTGCAACCAATTTTCATCGCAGAACTAGCTCGCGCAAGGCTATTAGCTCAAGTATCCAGGTCCCATCAGCCGACTCCCACTTCCCTAATGAATATGAGAACTTTGACCCTACATATGGTCTACGGCCTGAAGGTCTCCCAGCAAAAAGTGGGTTTAAAGGATTTAGTAGCCTTTTCACACCAAATAAAGGTCTTGCTAATCTAACGGAGGAGCCGAGTGACAGCGAAGAGGAGGAAGATTTTGTGGATGATGGCGAATCGACCTCATTTGATGTCGTTACAGCTCCAGGACTGAGTCCTCCTGCAAGCGTATATGCAGAACGCATCAGCATTCCCGAGTATGAAACGATTCCTGCTGTTGGCGGTGGCACGATCACACGTCCTCGTATACTCCATTCCCAGTCCTCAATACAACCACCGGCAGGGATCACTCCTCGCCCATCACTCAACCCTTACTCACGCCCACAAGGGAACACCCGCTCAGGCATTGCCACACCTAACATTTTTTCCCGACATCATTCATCTGGCTCGCACTTTTCTGGTACACAATCACTCAATGACCCTCCAAGATCCACTCCTCATTTTCCGCCACGATCACGAACTCCTGACACTGTCGACTCGAGTCCGAGCATGAGCGACGGCATCGATGACCAACACTCACAATACCAACATATAGGACAACAGAACTCGATATTCCCTACTCATTACGATACACATATACGATACCTGAGCTCAAATCCTAATCACATTTCTTATCCCACTTCTCAACGCCGCCTTTCCATCTCCTCTCTCGCTTCTCATCAAACAGCGATGACTAATGCATCCAATAACAATCCAGTAGATTCCATAATGGTAAATTTGGGTACCTCCCCTGGTAAATCCAATTCTGTTCATACTTCCCCCTACCCAAACATCGGTTCCGAATCTTACAAAATTACTCGACCATCGCTTAACGCCGATTCTATCCATCATCTGAGCACTTTAAGTCATTCAAATCACACATTATCACCCTATACGTGTTCGCTGTCACACTTCACGGTTCGAAGTGTTCCACCTAGAACTTGGAATACGGGGGGTCTCGCCCGTGGGGGATTGAATGGCACCACAGGCGAGCGACAGCAACCAATAAAAGCGAAACGGAAACGCATGTTCTATCTCAATGGAAAGAAAACCGTTGACTCCTCAAGGTCGGCGCCTACGAAAGCAGGTGCTGTTTTCCCGCCTGTCAGTACCGTTAACGCCGAAATCAACCCAAACTTTGCATTTGGACGAGCAACTGCCGGTGAATTTAGCTTCGGTTCAGGTCATGATCCAGGAGAATTAGGGATGACTGGGCATCGATTTATTCCGCCTGAATTTGATGCGGAAGATATGGATCGGTATTTCCGATCCAACGATGATCTGCCTGTTGTCCGACCTTCTCCTTTGTTAGTTAGCGGAAGCATTAGTTCTCTCGGACTGTCGTCGGCATCCCAACGTTCAACGGCCATCCAACAAACTGCCAGACATCTACCTGGACAACATAAAAACGAGCGATTACTATGATGAGCCCCGGATTGTTAGTTTCAATGTCTGGATACGGTGTCAGCTTAGGAAATGACATCAGTGAGATGCGAAGACGATCAGTTTCAAGGCAGTGATGAGACACTGTCCGAGTTGTATGTATGGACATGTATTTTGGTTTTACCGCACTTAATTTGTAGGACAAGAGATGACAAGAGATGGTGGCATGTCACTTGTACGGATGGTGTAATCTTATTGTACTACTTACACACTTGTCGCATCTAATCAACAGCCTAGACTCTCGACATGACTATGAAATTCTTCCTCGATGTCAGTGCAGCTTTAATTCAGTTGATGAAGTGAAGTCACTATCTCTGTATACCGTAAACCATGGCATATGCGCTTTGCCCCGAGCTCGTCTGATGAAGGTATCCAACATTATTATTTGTAGTGAGGTCCCGGTCAACATGCACGTTGAGATTCTTCATGTAGGCAACTCAATTCTTGATGGAATCCTCATATGTCCTCCAGTCAAAAGAGTGACTCACTTTGCGAGTAGCAGTTTATGAGTAACAGTTCAGTAGACTCTGATAAGTTCTGCCTATGCCCTTTCATCGCTCAGCATGGTACTCGTTGTCCTAAAATCGCTGCGAGGACTTGAGCTAAGAGATAACGTCTACTAAGTGAGGTCGTCTCTGTGAAATTCGAAAATAGAAACCTCCACGGGTGCCGTCCATATCGGGTCCAAGATAGGAATTTTAGCACGCCCTCAAGAAAATGACTCCAAGAATAACAACCATTGAGTTTGATAGTTACTGTGACAAATTCCGGTTTAAAATAGATCTGGACTACAGCCCGGACATTCGAGCCATGTGATTTTCACTACCGAGGAATAAAATCGCTAGCCATCGGGCCTACACCATCACCATGCCTCCTAAAACTGATCTCCTCATCCTGGGCGCAACAGGGTACACGGGTCGTCTCATTACTCGATACCTCTCTGAACACCCACAGCGAAGCGGATTCACATTCGCCGTGGGTGCACGTTCACGTGCAAAACTGACAAGCCTTCTTGAGAACCTTGGACTTCTCAATGACGACACGATTGGCCTTGTTCATGTTGATGTCACAAGACCTGCTGAGGTTGAAGAAGCTGTCAAATCCACACGGGTCGTGATAAATACAGTTGGTCCATACTGGTACTGGGGAACTCCTGTGGTTGCAGCCTGCGCAAAATATGGTGTGCATTATGTGGATATTACGGGCGAGACCTGGTGGATCAGAAAAATTATCCGGGAGTAAGATTCATATCTTGAGGTCTCTTTGTTCGCTCTGACCTCCTCGATCAGCTATGACTTTGCTGCAAGTAAATCCGGTGCTATCATCATACCTTCCTGCGGATATGATTCGATCCCTTCCGATGTTAGTGCATATCTCTCGAATAAGACTCTCAAGTCAATGCCTTCTCCACTGAATGTTGGCTCGTCCGTGACTGCGCACAAGGTCAGGGGTGGTATATCTGGGGGGACAATAAGCACCATGATGACGGTGTTCGAGGATGTCCCAAGAAAAGATTTTAGACAGTCAACCACTGATTATTCCATCAGCCCAGGTCCGCCTTCGAGTTAATTTATATCCTACAAAAACTACATCAAACGAATTTCTAGTAACCGGTCGTCCTTCATCTCGTCCTCAGCTATATCACAACGTCCCAGTACCTGGAGAGCGTCCACTGATAGGTGGTCATTTCTTCATGGAGTCCGTCAACAAGGCTTTAGTGCAGCGAACGTTTGGCCTGCTTGAGCTTGAAGCGCATACGTCAAATACGAAGGAAGCTCAGATCGACCGATACGGGCCCGACTTCACCTACAAGGAGTTCATGGCCATGCCTAGCGTGTTTGCTGCAGCGTCGTACACCGTTGTATTTTTCATTGGTTTGTTGCTTTTTGCATTTCCGCCGGTATGGAATCGACGTCTATGTATTCTGGATGACCTGTATTGATAGAGCACGTGCCCTATAGGTCCGGTGGCTAGCGAAGAAATATCTGCCTCTGCCTGGCGAAGGCCCCTCTGACAAGTGAGCTTCCTAACCGTCTCAGCCACTCCAGTTCAGACTGTCTTGTGATACGTAGAGCTCTGCAACGCGGCTTCATGGTTTCCACCAACATATCAAAATCCGCTTCCGAGCCTCCCGTTCATGTCAAATCCGTGATAAAAGGCAGAGGCGAGCCAGGTTATTTTCTCACAGCCGGTACGTGATTCTCAGCATTTCTCTTTGTAACGGAATTCCTCCTTACTTGTAATTTCAGTCATGGTTTCTGAATCTGCATTGTCCCTTGTAATCCCTCTGGATGCCAAAGAAAGTGCACCAGAAGCAGCCAGAGCAGTGCTTCCATCTCTAGCACGTCGTGCTGGTGGTATCCTCACTCCAATGTCTGGGCTTGGAGATGTACTCATTAAGAGGTTGGAGGCGACTGGACGATTCCAGTTTTCGAGTACCATTATAACGGAAGATACTTGATTGCACTGATGATACACTGTCTCTTTGACTAGTACCACTTCACACGTGTGTTGTCTTTGATCCATGTAGTCTGCATTCCATATTACACAACAAGACTATAGCACTAAGGTCAATGGAATGAACTCTGGTTATGGGTATCCAACTGTATGAAAACTTAGCGAGGTTTTGGGCTATTGAACCAGTAAGTATACTTAAGAAGCCCTTGTTGCACTACTAGTTGGGGTTCGAGTCCGCTGGAAAGCGAAAGACATATGTTTCAACCGGTTTCGTCTCAACGGTCTGCTGAGAGCGGCTAACTCGTGATGAGGAAGTTTTTTGACGATTGCAGTGAGAGAGCCGTGGTCCCTTGTATAACTTCAGCGGGACTTCGAACGGGTTTTTCGTATTATCCTTAGTACTTGAAAAGAGACTGCCAGCTCCATTGTTTGCTGAAGCCTTCCATGCTGCTTCCGTAGATTCACCTCGGTGCCTGCGCATGAGGAAGACAAGGACACGATAACTGTGGGGTTTACTCCCTGCAACTATGAGCTGAAGGATTTCATCTAACTTCTGAGCGAGATTAGAGTCGAATTTCCGTAGGAAGAAGTCAGTTTCCATTTCAATGATTTCTCGGTATCTGTCGTAAGTAGAACCATGATTTTAGGATGTCCCTTCAACGAGATGATTGCGAGTCAAGTAGAGAAATGGGCTCACCTGTACGTGAAAGTAGAGAAGAGTTCAGTAATGATGTTTGATTTGGAGAGTCTCTGTCGTATAGCATCCTTAGCTAAGCTTTTGAGCCAGAGGGAACCGATCTGTGTGCAGGGGTTAACAGAGAATATGACAGACTTGAGAGGGGAGGGAGAGACATACATAATCTGCAAGTCTATACATTGATTTAGGTGAACAACGGACTGTTTTCATATTGTCATTCGGCTTGTTTTCGGATTTCAAATTAGTGAACTGTATGTTGTTCACATAGGAATAGAGAATGAAGGCTTTCCATCTGCAGTGCATTCTTATGAGATTATCATGAGTAAAATGGAAAGACAACATACGTTTTATAAGCAGTTCCATTTATTGCAAAGGCTCGTCCATCCGGTGGACCAGCAGGAACGGAAGTCACGTCGATTGGCTCTGTGAAGTCCTTCTTGGCCTCAGTCCCTTCGGGAGGTACAGTTATGTGCTTCAGTTCAGCGTTCTTGCCTCTTTCGACTCCTAGAGCGTTCATGAACGGACTTTCTGTAAGTCGATGTTCTTGGCCCGACTTGTCCTCTCCATTGTCATCTTCGTCGTCAGGTAAGGATTCCAAATCACTATCTGAATAATAATCGTACGCTTCAGCTTTGAGTTTGGCGATTTCTTGTGGAGTCTCTTTTCTGATAACACAAGGAGTCCCGCTACTGAACCCCGAACATGATGAGAGAACTATGCAAGAAAGTCAGCCAACTAACTAGTAGGTCTACTACATCACTTACGAGACTCTAAGTAAGAATTCTGTGCAAACAGTCGAGATTGTCCGTAAACAGCTTTGGGCGCAACTGGCAGACTGCGCCGCTTTGCAGAAAATAGATAGAATTTGGTATCAATAAATGATGGGTCATCGAGTGACTGGCTCAATACATTTTCGATCTTGGGATGGGGGGTTGTTGGAAAGGACAAATCATATGATGCGTCGAATGTGAGGGAAATTGTGATATGAGTTCGACCCCTGTACTGAGGTGGTTCTTCGTATGACCCAAGTTGATGGACGCCCTTCAGAGAGAACTCGTGGAACTTTTGTTCGTGAGTTACGCGTGAGGAACTATCAGGATAAACTACTTTGACGTGGACCACAGCAACGTTGAAAGCAAAAACCGTGAACACAGAAGGAGGTGGATGGAAAGAAAGTTGAACTGTTGCTACCAGAGATTCATCCTGGGGTCTAGTATTGGAGTTAGATAATTTGGAGAGATACTTCTCGACTACATGAAAACGCCAACCGAGGCCGCAGGTTGAAGAAGTATGAACAACTGCTGACGACTCCGCTGGGTTACTTAGCCTGGTGAAAGTGATAACACTAGTCACTTGAGGTGGACTAGTTAACCAACTGTCATCAATGACCTTATCACATTTCATGGCTCTGAAAACGCGTTGGCTGATGTCAGGAGAAAAAAAGAAAACGCCTAATTCGCTATTCCATCAGAGGTATATATATTTTATATTTATTCTCACGACCACCAAAAACCATATATATCTAATGCTCTCAAGAAAATCGCGTATTAACTCTTCTCGACTTGTTGAAATCCGAGCATCAACATGCGAGCTTGAGCAGCGCACGTGGCGCACGTGGTATATACATTTGCCTGACCGACGGTCTTACTTCGCTCAACTAAAAAACGGTGATGATTCATCAACATCAAATGAAATAGACCATCGTCCTGGTCGTAGGGGTCAATTTATTATGATATCATGATAAATGGCTTAACCGATGAGGTTCTAGAACTATAACCTTGTTCTGGATCCTGACTTATACGATGCAATCCCTGGTGCAGTTGCCAGCTTGTCCATTTCCTTTGACATTGGACAATAAAAGTAGTCAAGCCAATGAAACCCTGATGATTCAAAGCATTTTTTTCGAATTTGACCAACGGACTAATACGGACCTCCGTTCACTTGATCGGATGTTCTGTCAAGATGTTGGTGTCCTGGGGACCTCAGATATCTTGAGACTGCTATTGACTTGCGCAGCCATCACGCTTCAATGTTGATGCTTGTGGATAATAATATAAAACCATGAGGGTCACCAGCCAAAAAGAAATTCGCATCAACACTCCCTATCAAATTTTTAAACTGTATTTGGAATTTCAGTCTGAGAAAAATTCAGACATATTCCCGGATGTGACATGACTCTGTACAATGTTCTTGGTGATACTCACACCGCGGACAGACAGCTGATCAGCCAAGGTCGTAAAAGTCATAAAGGAAAATAGGAAAGAAGTCGCAATATGACATTGGATAGTCGGGGCGAAAACCCGTTGCAAATACGGTCTCAACTTATCACCATAAAATCGAACATCAAGAAATGGAACCTACCTTTTTAAAAGGGTAGCGCTCGATATATCAGCAAAAGAAAGGCCTAAATGCGATGTGTGTGATGAGATGAATCATTTTTGGTAGCTAACCGATTGATTAGATCACCTAAAATTAAACTGCTCGAGAATTTCTTCTCACAGATCTCTTCTTTTTGTCCAACTCTTTTTCACGTACACCCTCACTTAAACAAAACCATCGATGGCAGAATCAACTTCAGTGCAAAATCCAAATCAAACTCAACCGTCTGGTAAAGGTATCCTCCTCAAAGCAGATCCTATCGCCCAACAGTTCCGGATGGAAGTTCAGGCATCTCTTTCTCAGCGTAGGATGGAGGGGAAGGGAAAACCGAAGATTGTGGGTATACTAGCTACGAGTTCAAGTCCGAGTAGGAATTACGCAGAGTTTACGCGGAAACAGTGTGAGGAGTTAGGGTTTGAGTTTGTACTGAAGAAGACAGGTGCCGGGATGTATAACAGTGACGACGACGGTAGGGGAGATGCAGACGCACGAGATAGAGTGAAGCTGGGTGAGGGAGAAGGAGTGGAAGAGGCGATTATCGAAGCCAATGAGGATGAGAGTGTAGATGGCATCATGGTTTATTATCCGATTTTTGGAGCGCAACAGGTGAGATGATCTTTGATATTATTCGTGCTAATTTCATGAAAGACTATAGGATCATTATTTACAACAGGTCAAGCCATCCATTTCTCTCTTTCCAGCTGATTTCCAACCCGTATGTAGATCGTTTCCCCACTTAAAGATGTAGAAGGTCTTTACTTCAAATTTCACTATAACCTTTACCACAAGTATGTTATCGTCTTTTCCTTGGTTCTGCTGTTACTCACCATCCGTTAGCATTCGTTTTCTTGAACCCAAGTCGCTGCTCAGAGCAACACTCGCCTCTGCACCTCATGGTGCATCAACTGACACTGATAGTGGAGATCAACCACCTCCAGGAATGGTTAAGTCTATCCTTCCATGCACACCACTTGCTATCGTGAAATGTTTGGAATATGTTGGTGTGTATAATAGATTGTTGCCATATGGTGATAGAGCATATGGAAGGACTATCACAGTCATTAATCGGTGAGTGTGTACCTGACCAAGTCAGTTGTTTCTTGACTTGAGTCGTAGATCGGAAGTTGTTGGAAGACCGCTAGCTGCGCTGTTAGCTAACGATGGAGCGAGAGTATTGAGTGTTGATATTGATTCTATCCAGGTTCGCGTTCAAAGTCGATTGGGACCAATTTTATTCATGAATCATTATCATTATCTAGGAGTACACCAAACGTCCACAGGTCACCTCTTTATCGTCTGATTGTAGTACGCCATTCGAAAGATATCATCCACGGCATGTCGTACGCTCTTGCCCACTTTCCCTACAAGAATGTCTGGCAATATCCGATGTTGTCGTCTCCGCTGTTCCTGGAGCATCGTATAAAGTCAAGACGGAATGGCTGAAAGACGGTTGCATTTGTTTAAATATTGCAGCTGATAGGAATTTCGAAAAGGACGTGAGAGACAAAGCCGCAATTTATATTCCGGCAGTTGGAAAGGTGACGATTTTGATGTTGCTGAGGAACCTGTGAGTACCCATTTGACTCCATTTTTCTTTTCTTTGTTTTGTGTGCATTTAACTGATGGTAGCGCAGACTAAGGTTACAGAGATATAGGGTTGAGTGATTTTTGTTCAAGTCGTGGATGGAATACCTACCGGAATAATTTAGACATAAGGCAACAACAGTGCAGGATTTAGTGTAGTGCGATTGGGAACAAGGAAAGAAAAACAACTCATTCAAAAATATTAGTTTTGGAGGAAATATCAAGAGGCAGGCGAGCGAATGGACAAGAAAAGCAAAAACAAAGATAGCAACAATCACGATGTAGATGAATCAATCCAGAAGAGTCTCTTTTATGATGGGTGGACCTCGAGAAGAACCTCGGACAGGAGTAGAAGAACCAGAAGGTGGGAAGCTGGCAGAGGTAGGAGTTGGAATGTCGGACATAAAGCGTACCCGTTGCCGATGGAACTGCGGATTGATGACATTGTGAAGATAGGACTCGGAGGAACAATATCGTACGACTTGCCTGGGGAAGTTTGGGTATGAGGACAAAGACCAGGACAGTGAGATTGATGGCGAATAACCAGGGGTTGTAATTCGTGTAATGTGTTGATGCGAGAAAACTTGATTATGTGAGTGGAGAAGGGTAAGTAGTGATGATTGAAAACACACAGGCCAATGGGCAGACAGAAGAGCCACTTTTTAGCAGGGGTGTACTGCGCTCCGTTGTCAATCTGCTCCCAAAGAGTGAGCTCGTCATATGCACCGCTGTGAGAGTCACTGCCAAAGGGGATCCCTGTGACACCATGGAACATAAGAAATGAAAGCTAGAAAAAGGTCAGCCAGGGGGTTGGCAGCGGTGAAGATGGCGTACAGTGAGGTAGAGAAGGTTGACGAGGGTCCAGGATATTTCCTGGGTCATACCGGGAATGGTGTCAATGATGACTTTTCCCGAGATGATCAGGACGACGTGTATGAGCCATGCACCTGGGAAAGGGTGAGTAACAAGAGATGTGGAAGTACGAGACAGATACCCTTTGCATTGACCCAGTCAGCGTTGATATTGAGGTAAGCATTGCGGTCAAGGTCGTCCTCTGCAGAGCGGTCCTTGACCTCCTCGACCTTGACGATGGAGGAGGAGCGAGTGCGCGCACGAACTGGCTGGGGAACCTGGAGCTTACTCATTGGCGAGTCACAGGCTGGATTTGCGCTTTTCTGCTCCTCGGCTTTTTCCGGCCGATTCGCCAGTTGATCCGCTTATACTGCGGAATGATCCGTGATCTCCCGGCCTTCGGCTGGTGGTCACAACTCCCCTTATGGCACTCGTCTTTTCGTCGCATCTGCAGCCGCACGGACCCGATGGCCTCGCTGCTGTCCGCTTTTCCTGCCCTGTGCGTGTCTGCCGTCTGAGAATATTTCCCAAATGGCGCGCCGCTCTTCGAGAATGCGCGGCACATGCGTTCGGTGACGAGTCCCGATGCTTTCTATCTCGATGTCTTTTTCAATGCCCAGTCTGTTCGTGGCGATGGCAAGGACAGGCAACGACCCGCAAATGCTTTAATGCGGACGTCAATATCCTATGCAGGGGGGCTCATGGACTTTGCCGTCGACATGGGCAGTGAGTATGCAACACGGCTTGTGATTGTCAAGGGCTCATTTGAGTGGCTTTCGCTTGCAATCTACGGGCGTATCGTCGGCGAGTCCCCACCAATGCACAAGCCTAGACCCATCGTTCCATTTAGGCCAGAACCACTTGCTCCTCATCTCGACCCTGCTCATGCCTCAGACCCAACCGCACTGGCAAAGTCCCTGCTTGAGCTTATACCAAATGCACCCTCGCTGTCTCTCGCTATACGTCTCGTCTTTTGCTTGAAACCCACCCTCGACGACTGGGACATTCCAGGTTTCCCTCACATCTATGCTAGCCTTGACAATGACACCGAAGACTATGATCTCGACTCCATTATTGCCAACCTCGATCGCCCTATTCCCGAAGATCTTACCCAGGATACTCTGGATAGGGTTTGTGGAGAGGCTCACTGATTTTGTTGGGTCTCCGGTTTGTCTCCTTGCTACACATCTGAGTTAGCACTCATGTCAATCTAGTCAAAGGATCAAGCATACCAAATTGCCAACGTACTCAATCTCTCTGCTTCCCAGAGTCCTTTATTTTCTCAAGCACTGCTAGTATGTAAACGCTATCTCTCCATGACACACCATTTATCTCTCCTTCAGAAAGCACTCGACTTCTCGTCCATATTCACCTCCACGACTCTTTCTGACACTCTAACTCTTAGAACCCTTACCGACGCATGTAGTAATGCCTTGATAGCCCGTCATTTTCTCACACAGACTTCTCTTCTCGATATCATCAGCGACATGCGAGACAACCCTCATTTCACGTCAGACAGGGCCCTAGTGTCCTCTATCGACCGTCTTCGAACGCGTATCCTCGGATGGCAAGCCTTCGAGCATGCGTTATCTCATCAACATGGAGAAAACGATTGGTCTCGTCCCGCTGGTCTTGTGTATGATGTTTGTCGAGAAGAACAAGCATTAGGTAACTGGCTTGCGTCCATGATTCTACACGATGACATTCTCGCTCAGCTCGCTAAATATCCACCCCCCATAATTCAGAGCACCCCACCCGTGTTATTTCACTGTGATCTTGATGGCGAAGACGAGTCTGCCCTCATCACTCATGACGATTTTTTTGCTTTCGTTCGTGCCTGTGTTGGCATTGTGGCCGTTCTGGGCGTGTTAGCTTGGGCTGATAGCGTCGGTAATGTCGACTGTCGAGAGAGGACCCTGGCAGTCATTCATTTGTGGCAGACTGTAGACGGCTACCGAGAGGTTGGTTCTGATGCTCTGCGACTGACCTGGTAATTGATGCACGAAAAGATTGTGAACCACCTGTTCCTCCTACGTCAACTTACACGCCGACTAAACTGGATAATAACAGACAAAACGACAGATAATGATCCGCCTCGACATTCTGGGCTTTTGGCTGAACGTGTACTTTGTTCCCTGCTCTTACCACCTGTACCATCATCCCATCCCCATCCCACTCCCCTTTCCCCAACGTCTTCTCACCGTCATTTCCACTTTTCCCTTCCCGCGCTCAACCATGACCTAGTGCAAACAGTTCTTTCGCTCTCTCAACCGCTCGCATTCATTCCTGAACATGAGCGTTTAGCTTTTCGTAAACTCGCACTGGTAGTGGATGACGGTCTCCCAGCTGCTATTGAAGAGTTTGTATTGGTCTTCGGCAGCCATTCAACGAGCGATAACGGTATGGACAGCAGCGCAGGGACGAGACGACCAATTTCCTTGAGAAGAATTAGGATTTTACGTGTGGGTATAGGGTTGGTGTTGAGAGAACTTGGTAATGATGATTCTGGGTTTGAGATTGATGGAAGAGAGGAGGTTATTGACGTAGGCGGAGAATGGAGAGTGTTAGAAGCGTTTTGTGCCGAGAGGACGTTTGGGTTTGTGGAGCGACTTGTGGATTTGTTCAGAGATTTGGTCGAGGATTTGATGGAACATCTTGTCAAAGGCCTCCATGGACCGACTCATCTGGGTTTTTCATCCATGATAACAAACAGGAACGGATCTTCGAATATGGCGCGAGTAGGAGCAGAGATATCGGGGCGCAAACAGACTCAGGATCTAATCGAACAGCTCTTTGCCACAACGCGCGAACTTTTACTTCTCTTCCACCGGTTTGCTGTTCAAGCATTCCCGTTTACACCACGAGGGTTGAGAACAGTTGTTTTTGGGATAGTTGATCTTGTCAGTTGTGCCGACTCTGCTCTCAGCTTCACCAATCCTCGAAGAAACCAAGAGGAGAAGAGGAGAAGACAACAACAAACGACTATAGAACGCGTTTCGAGGCTGACAAGGAAAACCTGTGTACGAATTTTGAAGGCGTTTGCGCAGAAGGATGTGGCTATGGAACCGAAGAAAAGCAAAAGCCCGATGGAAATTGTATTGCGGAGTTTGCTCATGTGCGGGCAGGTCGGGGTCAGTGGTCAGGTGCAGCGAAGTCAGAATGTACTTGAAGAAGATGTGGTCGGGAGAGTTGAGAGGGTGCTGGAGTTGATTGAGTGTGTGTTACCTTCCGAGTCTGTTCTGGAGGGAACGAACCGTCGGGGAATGAATAACTCGGTCGGGAAGGAAGAAGAGAACAGTAATCAAATGGCAGACGATGATGATATATCTCCATCACAGAATAGACTGCGGCAACCTGAAGAATTGAAGCGAACCAAAGCTTATTGGGCAATGAATGTTTTTCCACTAGTTCTACATGAGCTACGGTTATTCATGCGTGTATTGCCAGCAGAAGCACAAGTGCGATTTGTGCTTCTCTTGATTAGTGTGGATGAGGACGGGAATGTAGGTATTGGAGAGTGGTTGGTTGAGGAGGAAGTGAAAGGAGTTTCTGAGATTTTGGCGAGACTTACGGGAAGTTATCCTTCATCCGAGAGGAACGAACATAGTGTCGAGGATATTGGTGATCCTGAGACTGAGGTGAAAGGGGATGAGACGGAGGATATGGATGTAGGAGGGGAAGAAAAGTTGATTGAAGAACAACACCGGAGGAAGAGAGTGAAAAAGAACGAGGAGGAGGTATTGCAAGCTGATAAAATGGTGAATTTGTATCGGGTGCATGTGGGCCTACACTTTTTGTGTCTTCTCGTTTCCTCGTCCTCGTGGTTCTTCAATGCACTTACTAGAACACCGACACTCTCAACATACCTTGCAAAGTTCTTCACATTCCTTTTAGAGGGACATTTCACCTCACCACTATTTACGTCTCTACTCGAATCTTTCTCCCGACCAAACAACTGGGCAAAATTGCAATCCAGTTCAGTGGATGTTGTGTTGGATAGGTTGAAAGTTGTTGTTCTGATTGGCCTGGTGAGAGTTGTACAGGGAAGTGTAACGTCTGAGAGTGTGGAGGCCATTCATATGGAGGAGATAATCAAAGATGAGGGCGTGCGCAGGGTTCTTTCCCTTTCCCCTCCTTTGACTTGCGACAATGGAAAGGTCGCCGCGGTGCACACTGATGTCCTGATAGATGCTACGAGATTGGAAATTGGAAGGCTATGTGCTGTGTGTTCTGAGAAGGCCGGAGAGCTCACGTTGCCGGTCGTGGAAATGGTTATTGGACTGTTGCACTGGATGATTATTTTTCCATTGACCAAGCCATCCGAAAGTGATGTTGATGGCAGTGCGACGATGGGGAAAGAGATGTCGGCCGGGAAGATTTTTTTGAGAGGTGTAACGAAAGAGGCGTTTGACACACTTTGCGAGTCGTTTATTGTCAAGTTGGTGGAAGTGGAACAACAGCAAGTGGTTCATGAAATTCAAGCCAAGATCGAGTTGAACGACGAGGCTAATGATGATATCATTTCTATCTCGATTGAATTACCTGATACACTTATCCTTTCCTTATCGTCTATTTCTTCTCTCCTCTCCCATTCTCGTACTGATACCACATCATCTTCCTCTTCTCATATCCGAAACAACAGCCTCAGTACATTCTCATTCGTAGATGGATTTCCTGGTGGTCGAGTTGATGATGGTTCTGTTGATGTGGAAGAAGAAGCAAAAAGAAGGCCAAGTACACCAAAGGGAGGGCAGAAAACGCCTGATATTCTGGGAACGATTATTTCTCCGCCTACGGCTTTGTTGAGGTCGCCTGCTGCGACTGGGTTGACGAAGACATATGCGAACAATGATTTTAGATCACTGAGACAGGTACCGAGTGCGAGATTAAATACGAGTCGGTTGCCGAGTACGCATGGTGAGTTGTTACCTTTTTTGGTTATTTCTCCAAAAAAAAGATGGCTGGTTTGGGCTGGATGGAGTCCACTACCTTAAACGCAGTCAACGAGCTCTGGCTTGATGCTAGCTATACTATTCCCAACTATCTTCATGCTATTTCCATGGTTATTGACAAGAATACTGATCAATCGTTTTCTCTTCTATCCATAAGTGGACGTAAGTTTTATTCCATCACTCGAAATACACGCAATAATGCTTTTACAGGATTTTGAGAATGGTTCTACGGTACTTTCCTCGGGCCCTTCTACCACGTCACCACTTGTTGTGCCGGTACCAGTACCAATGCCTATTGGAGACGCTTCGGCTTTCGGGGGTCTATTGAATATGAATCAGTAGATGCCTTAGTTTAACTCCGGCTTCTTTGCTTTTTTTGTTCCCCGACCTTCGAATCCATTACTTGGAGTAGTTCTGGTATTGAGATGCTTATCTGTGAACTCTGGTCCTCGTCCCCCAAAATACAAGAGAGAATTCATATCTGATTTGATGCGATGTAGATCTAATCTTATCAAATTACCTTGAGTAGGGGGATATTTTATTTCAACTAAACTACATCCATTGTCTTTGGAAAGAACCGACATTTATTGCATAGCTATGATTTGAACGGTTATCAGAAGCTTCCATAATTGCGAGCAAAAGGAATAACCGTTCCCAGATAATTGCATGGGGGTGCCCCGAAGCCTAGTAGGCATTTCATGAATGCCCAACCCCATTCAACTTCAGTGCGTTGGACCCTGTACTCATACCTGCCGGGAGTGGTGGAACTGGAGGCATAGTACCAGAACATCCTTCGTGATCTTCTTCATCCCCATCGTCACCGCCGACATCCAAGGGATCTCCCTGTTCGTCTTCTTCATCTTCTTCGTCCATAAGCTGAGCGGCACGCTAGGGAGTGAAAATAGTATGACCAGAATTGATTCCTGATAGAAAGAGATACCTTCATAGCCTCGGCCTCGTTCGAGTAATGTCTTCCCCTGGCTTTGAGGAACTCTGCGTGTTTCGCGGCGGCTTTGGAAACAATGAGTTGGGACAAGTTCATTTTGTCAAAGGTATATTCGGACTCACTCTCCTCGTCCATTTCTTCATCCTCTTCAACCTCCTCTCTCCTCTCACCGTCCGCAGCGCGAATTCCTCTCCTTGCTTCGTCAGGCAAGTTGAAACTTGTGCTCCTGCTCGAACTCCCGCTCCCAGCTGATCTCAAACTCGCACCAGATACCGATCCCGAGGGTGCAACACTAGGATTTGAAGCATTGTTATTGTTGCCAGTGAAAAATCCGACGCTTGATATCGAGGTGCGACGGGATGAATACCCTGAAGTGTCCGCTCCAGTAGAGGAAACAGTTCGGGCTGGAGATCGTGGTGGTGGTGAATCGTACATGTATTGGACTTCAAGGTTCAAATCTGGAATGTCTGCAGTAGATTCCATGAGTGAGGTATTCGTGCAACAGAATACAGAATACATGCCTCCTTCAATGGTATCAGTTTCTACGTTATACCTTACGAAAGGCGTCTTGGGTTCGGTTATCTTCATGAGACTATCCTTCTGGATCTCAGTCAACGCGAGATTCTCTTCATCCCACTGTAAACTACTACATTCGTGCGTTTAGCACCCATTTCAAATGGATTTCGGAAGCAAGAGCACAAGTGACGGGTACCTATCAGTGCTTTGGGAACAACCAGGATGGTGGATAGCTCACTGAGAGTTAGGATAGGCAGCAGGTGAGCCAGAGTGGGGCGCATTCTTTAGAATGCCTTTCGGTTTGGGCTGAGAGCTGGACCTTGTAGAAATAGGGTGTGGAGAAAGATCGGTCGACATGGCTTTCGACGGGAAGTGGGACTATCTGAAAGACTTGTTCGTGGAATCCAAAAAAACAAGAAGAGAGCGAGTGTGAAGTAGATAAGGTCTGCCGCAGTAGAGCAGAAGCGAACATCCAACTGCCATCGCCTCCTCAAATAACCGGTCAACCCAAAAAGGGCATTATTCCACATATGACTTGCCCACCCTTGGAGATAGAGGCATCCGTATTCATGTATGTACTATTACCACAGCAACCACTAACGAACAATCATCCTACACGTGGATATTCTAAATCTAAAGTCCAGAGTTCGAAACCTTTACGGCAACCAAGCCCCGCCCAGCGTGCCACATCCAGATCCCAAGTATTCAACTAGGTTTACATTCCCAATCCAGTCAATCCATTCAACAATCTCTCAGCGACGCTATCCGGTTCCTGCCTAGCCATCTCAATAATGCTCAACAACTTCTTGATGCCAATTTGCAGTCTTGAGCTACCGTCTCCACGAGCGCTGAAACCGGCCTCAGTGAGCATACGGATAGCATCTTGCCGTTGACTCTCATTTGGGAATAGCTCAACTTCGCGGAGAATGCGATCGAGTGAAGTGATAGATGTGATAGGCGGGACATAGATTTCTGAGTCGAATGTTTCAGATAGACCAAGATCTGCTAGGATGGAACGGAGAGAGGAAGTTGCGAGGATGAGGAGACGACGGCTCTGGTGTGGAGGTTGAGCTCAGTTAAAGGGAAACCAAATGTGAACATACTTTGGGAGGCCGTCGAGCGAACAGGACAAGAAGAGTTTGTAACACTGAGTTTGAAAACCTTGCACCCATCGGCGTCCAATCTACATCAAGTCAGTGATCAAAACATTTAAACCCTTATCAACTCACCAATCAACCGCTCAATATTATCAACTACCACTACGCTTAATGGACTCTTGTAGCTATCCGTGAACACTTTTGTGATGGCCTGTACTTTTTGGGGTTCCGAATAGCCAACCATGTTATCCGGTGAGATGAGTTTAATGAAAGGGAATTCCGATGCCTGCGCAATTGAGGCCGCAAGCGCTGTCTTTCCCGATCCTGATGGTCCGTGCAAGAGTGCACTGACAAGTGGGGTTCGTTGTGACGAGCGTACCTGTTCGGCAAGTAGTCTGCCAGAACGTAGCATTTCCTAACAGAAAAGTTGTGTGAGTGTAGCTCAGCTGAAACTTGCGCAGATGGAACTGACATCGACGGAAATATCAAAGTGAATAATTCCATTCTGCACAACCTGGTCCAACTCCTCTTCTGAAACACCAAACGCTGGATGTACTTCCTCGAGTGCATTCATAAAGTCATTCATGTTCACCTTCAAATCATCCACATCGTCAGAGATGCCGGCCACAGTCCCAACCTTCACATGCCGATTGAACGCATAACTCGTCGCACTTTTAATCAAACCACTGATCTCTGCACCGGAATAGTTCTTGGTCAGGGCAGCAAGTTTGAACAGATCAACATCTTCATCCATGACTTGATTGGTACGCATTTTGTTGGTGTGAATGCTCAGGATTTGATAACGACCCTTTTCATCTGGGAGGGAAATTTCCATATGAACTTCCAGACGTCCAGGACGGAGAAGAGCTTCATCAATCATGTCGATGCGATTGGTCATACCAATGATCAGTATATTGTTGAGTTGGTCAACACCATCCATCTAGCATTTAATGAGCACGGGTTTACCACAAAACTGATAGGGCCCACCTTGGATAAAAGTTGGTTTACAACTGTATCTCCAACACCCGTGCCACTGTTGGTGCTTCCACGCTGCTTGAAAATAGCATCCAATTCATCAAAGATGATGATGTGAAGACCACTTTCGTCTCCCTTCTCCTTGTACTTGATTGATCATCAATGGTATACCGTCTTCAGATACAAACTACAGACCTCCTTTTCAGCATCGGCAAAAAGCTTTCGAATGTTCTCCTCAGAAGCGCCGACATACTTGTTCAGGATTTCAGGACCGTTAACAATCTTTGGCTCTCGCGCATTGAGCATTTTACCGATTTGCCGTGCAATCAGTGTTTTTCCAGTTCCAGGAGGGCCGTGGAGAATGATGCCTAGTAATCTTCAATTCGTGGGAGATAAACTACAAGATACTGAAGCTTACCTTTTACATGCTGGATACCGAGTTTGTCCACGAGACCGGGAGGGAATACACGAGAAGCGAAGGCACGGCGGAAGATATCTGAAAACTCGGTATCCAAACCTCCTATACCCATATCCTCGAACTTGAAGTTGGGAGCAAGGATAGCATTCGGTGGAGCCCTAATAGTCAGGCCATCAGAGCTTGAGCAACGGAGAGAAGCAAGTAACTTACTTCTTTGAGCTGGATTTAAGCTTAATAGCACTTTCAGGATCCTTCAGGATATTAATGTCTGTCTTCTCCATCAATATACCACTATCCCTTCGTCCAGAGCCGAAACCTCCTCCATGCACATTCCTCTGCTGCTCATCTGCAAGTTCCAACACAGAAAGGCCCTTGATTGTGCCTTTGAGTGGCACGCCTCGGAATTCAAAAGCGATGCTCTCGTTCAAGCCAACGATGATATTAGAAAAGGCTTTGAGTAGGATTTTTATTATATCGTCAACGGAGAGTTGTTCCGCAGGTGCTAATTGACCGCGACGAAAAAGACCAATTTCAAGGTCAATTGATTGGATGAATAATGGTGCTGCGGGATGGGGCGGTGTTGGTAATGGGTCGATTGTAACAGAGTCTCCTGTTACAGAGAGTCCAATCCATTGGCGATGAAGGGCAGATGCAGCTATTTGACCCGACTGTACCTTTCCAGTATCATCGTGTCTAATTTATCGGGTCAGCTTTCAGGTGATACAGCTCTTGGGAGAGGGCGCACTTGACCGTACATGAGAACTCTCCTTTGACAAGGACATGTTGACCATGAGCAAAGTCAGATGGATTGCAGATCAGGCAGTTTGTGAGTGCAAGGGCCTCGCTTGGCGAGCTGACTACAGCAAAGGTTGACCTATAATACTACCGAATCAGAGAGAAGGATTCTGATAAGCCGAAAAAAACACATACTGTCCAGCATGTCTCGGTTGCTGGTAGGAAGGAGGAGCAGGGGATCTCCTATTAGAATACTCGCCTCGTTTCTCGTAAAGGGCGCTGGGTGCGTCGTTGTATCCGTGCTGTGGGTGGTGATACTGTGCGGAGGGCGGGGCATTTGGTCGCAATTGACTGCGGTAATTATCGTTACCTGCGACACGATTATAATTCCCTGGAGGAGTGTTGTTGTTACTGGATCGTCCAAAGAAACTCATAGTGCAACGGCAAGAGCAGACTTAATCACCGATTAAATTAGGTAAGCTGAGCAGAGTTCTCCACCGTCCATGTCCTCCTCCGATGCCGCAACAGCTGGCATTCTCGACGAATATCCAGACGTGGACAATCGCTCATGTCGTCTCCTCGGTCCTACTGCTCTTGTGAATATATCCTTAGAGAAACGCATATCAGATTCCAAGACTCATGACCGTATAGATCGTTCAAGGGCTTATGGGAATCTTGGTTATTCTATCATTGATTTACAAACGACACACTGAAACGCCCAAAAGACCGTGGAAAATATGGTGCGTCGTGTCTGCACTATTGTGGTGACACGAATTCTGACCATATCTAAAGGCTTTTTGATGTCTCAAAACAGGTCGTCGGTCAAATGTTTGTCCATGGCGTCAATGTCCTGGTTTCCCATCTGGGTTCTAGCACGAACAATGCCTGCGTGTTCTATTTTCTCAATATTCTGATCGACACCACCCTTGGCATGCTTTTACTTTCCATCCCTGATTGGCAAAACGTCACTCATTGTAGTGCATAGGTGTTGCTTTGATTTATGCTATCCTCCGTCTCCTCACATATGTCGCTCAAGAGAAATTCGGCTTGAAGGGTTTTGAGTCAGGTGTTTATGGCTCGCCTCCTCTGATGAAGTATTGGGCGCGTCAGGCTGCTATATATGTCCTGGCACTGACAACCATGAAATTGATGGTTGTTGGGCTTCTAGCCTTGTGGCCTAGAATATTTAAGATTGGGGAGTGGATTCTTAGCTGGACGTATACCGAAGATGGTGATATACTTCAAGTCGTATTGTAAGTTTCCCTTGACGAGCTCACTGGTATCATTGACAGATTCTTTCAGCACTATGGGGATATTTCCCATCATCATGAACATTCTACAGTTCTGGCTGATTGATTCTATAGTAAAGGCATCCAGTGTCATTGCTCTTGACGGCAACAGCCTATCACATTTTGATTCTGAGTATCGCGAACCCCTTTTTAACTCTGACGACGAGGACGATGATGCATATAATCCTGGAGATCTGGAGAACCAGCGGATACGACGCTTGCCATTGCCATCAGATGGCCAGCAAGACAAGTCCTCCGACGTCAATGAACACAAGTCCACGTCTACTTCTGCGATTTATGATAATCATTCATATCCCCCAAGTCTATCAAGCAGCATAACATGCGTTGCCCCATCTGGTAATGATCATGTTAAAGCAATTAGACCGGCCAAGAACCTCATGAAGAAACAGCGCCGTGAGCCCCCTCCGCCGCTATCTATTGAACCTGTTGGGCAGCCAGTGATCAACTCTTCTCAAGTTACAACCCCGCCATCTGGAGCAAAAACCCCCGAACAGCAATCTGTTGAAGTCCTTTCGCCTACCATAGTCCGACAGAGGAGTGCACAGGGTGAGACTACTGAATGGGCAGATTCTTGGGAAGATGCCGAGGAGTGGGCAGCTCATGTTGGCGAAGATAAACAAACCGGGCGAAGATTAGAAGACACAGATAATATGACCCCTGCTAATATTACATCTTGATTATTGCACTAGTTCATCAGTTTCTGGCATGGTCTGCAATTAGCTGTACATCAATTTTGACACATCAAATTTGTTCAAGGATTTAAGTCGATTTTTGAAGGAGCACCAGGCAATCCTGCATAGCCTTAATGGCTGCATTCACGTGCACCAACCAATGTGCTCAAAATTTAATTCTGTCTTTCCATCTTTGTCCCATGGCCGATTCTCATACTAATTCCTCAAACCAAGTTGATGACAGTGAAAAGCAGACCAATGGTCACACTGTGTTCTCGCTTGAGAACATCCTTAGTGACAACCATGGCTCAATCGAGCACCCAACTGTGTCTAGCGATGTCACGGCTGTGTCTGCAGGAGGATGGGATGAAGAAGACACCGACAGGCCACCTGTTGAAGGGTATTGTATTGAATGTGAAGGTGTGTACTCAACATCTCACCATCCCCGACAATGTTGAATTTTATTTGTACTTCCTGACCAATGACTTTTTCAATGATCACTCAAATGGTTATTCCTGCTTCTGGCTCTCTGTCGTTCCAGACCAACCTGCACAAGTTATCTGTGAAACTTGCTCAGATGTTTATTGTGAAGTCTGCTTCGCCGCCCAACATCGGAAAGGTTCCCGAAAACGCCATGCAGTCCGACCCCTAGATTCCTCTGAAAATTCCATAAAAAAGGTCAAAGCCAACAACGGAAATGCAGTCCCTCGTTCTGTAGCCTCAAGCGTCGCGTCTTCTTCGTCCGTACCAGGTCCTCCAACCAATGGTGCTGCCACCCTTACCGCAAGTCCCGGAATATCAGGTACTGCCACCCCCCATACTACTGGCGATGTGGACGACAATTCGGTATTTACTATGGCTAGTTCTTTTGTGAAAAGGGTAACTCAATATGTCTCTAATAAGATGAAATATGGAGAGGAGGTCTGCGACCCTAATGACGAGAACGCTGAGGGCGGCTTGAACAAAATTGACGAGACTCGGGAACAGAGTTCTATGAACTCTAGTACTACCACTCAGAACTCTCCAAAGGCTACAGTATCTGTACAACCAACTGCTGGCTCTAAAGTAGGAGAATGGTTTGTCGAGAGAGCGAAGCACATTCCTCTCCGACTTACCCTATCTGAGAGAAAATTTCTTCGCCTACTTGAGGCTGCCTTGTCTGTGTCGGAGTACACGGATAAGATTGATACGATTGGGTACGGACTGCCGAGAGCCAAACGAATTGTTCATCAGGTCCGAGAGTTGTGTGCGATCTTGTCTGGGTTGGTGCTTGCCGCGGATTATAAGCAGGGACAAGAGTTGTTTCAGGATAGAGATTTCGAAGCCAATTCGGAGTTTTATCAGCAGATCTTTGAGTTAGGGAGGAGACATAAGATTATGAATCCTGAGAAGATGAGAACAACGTATGGAAAGTTGATTTATCTTCTTCAGGTGAGCCTTCTAATCCATTTGACTTGATCCCTAAGTGAACGAAGCTTCTTTTAGGATAGCCAAACATTAGACGTTAAGGAACTTCTCAACTTCTCTTGTGTTCGTTCCATCAAAACAGTACATCTCGTGTTAGAGCAGCATGATGCCGTTGATTTGCTTCGGAATGATCTTATCACGATTGCCACGCAAGAAATCTACTCTGAAGGCTGCACAAGACGCGAAATTCAAAAGGACATCAAAGCTAAGGAACGTGCCATCGAAGCGCTTTCGTCTGGCTACGCAAAGAACGGGCTATCACAGGAACAAATTCGTCAGTGTTTATATTCCATTGGAGATAATCACGCGTTTTTGAGGGTCAACCGTGATCCTTGTGATCAAATGATTGCTCATCTGAAGCAATACTTCCATCCTACGCAGGCGAAGGATCAGAAGAGCAGCCTGGCGATTCGAAGCGGAAAGGGTGGTGCGAGACTGTCTCATGATCATAGTAAACAGTATGCCTATGTCCTACAGAGCTTAACCCTCTGGAGGGAGATTTTACATGGTGCATGTCTTTTTGCTAGTGAACAAGTTCTCTCACTGATGACCAATCCATCATACAGATATGTTCCACTTCTGGTCTCTCGCCGAACAAGATCTGCTTTCAGAAAATGTACCCTACCGCCTCCGGGATACAGGTCAAGGTCTCAATCGAGTCCAAGCAGCACCGAAAACGTCTCGGATGATGCAGACCATCCTCCATAAAGCCCAAAAATCTGTGGGCTCATGGATCGGTTCATCCGTCATCCACATGGGCGATCACAACGTCCCCAACGCTCTCATGTTCATTGACAAGTACACGCAAATTTATCGCATCCTCTTACCTATCTGTAACACTTTGAAACAAATTCCTGGATTGGCAGAAAAGCCTGCATTGAAGAGTTATATCGAGGATGAGTTTGGTTCGGTGGATAATTTGATGAGGGAGATTCTGGGTGATTTCTTTAGACATGGATTTGATGGATCTGGAGCAGACAACTTCTTTGATGCTGGGAGTTGCATTGATGGGCGATTGACAAGTGCGTGGAATTGGTGTTCTATGTTGGAGAAGAAGAGGTATTTTTATGTGTTCTTGTTGACCGGTGAATTTTTTTTTGTCCTCTAGTCACACAGACAAGAACTGATCTTTTCACCAGGTTTCGTTGGATTTGATGGAGAATGGTGATTGTATCATTTGTATCACTTCCATAGATTATTGTTAATCTACGGGTACTGCCTTGCAACACCTAGACTAATTCTTGCTTTTTTGTTCTCCCGCTAATTGGTATGTATTATAAAGACAGAACGAGGTGTTGGATAGATGTTGTCAAGCCTCATTTGTAATCTACACTAGCCAAGGAACAGGAACTTGTTATATCTACGCGGATGAAGTAACGGGAACTTGTCCTGCCATTCTCTTTGCGTCGCTTATGACGCCTATAACTTTCTGAAGATTGACTTTCCAAGCCATCATACGCTTCTCGAGGATTTCCCATTGCTCTTTTTCAAACGATTGGACAAAGGAGCGAACGACGTAGAGGCTTTGCGATGTTTGAGAGAGTTTGCCGTGTAAGAGTCCAGTACGGATAACTGAGTGATTCACAGTTCAAATTGAGGGTGAAAGTGAAGAAGAAGGAGAGAGGAACACACTGTCAATCACCCACTTCTCGACTTGAGAAACGTCGATCTGAAGAGCTTCAGCGATACTGGTATAGGCCAGGTTCTGGCCAATGTTGTTGAAACCAAGAGTTGCAAGCGTCAGGAGACGCATTTTTCTCTCGAGATCAGCGTTGTTGAGATCTTATGAGCAGTTGCACTGTTTTAAGTATGCGAAGGAGACATTTTGAGCTTGCGACGCACTGTATTTTTTGGCAGAATCAGGGTGATTTATCTGCCAGTGTTTGAGTTCTGGAATCCCACCACTAAGAAAGACCTGCAATAGAGCAAAGAGCTCGTGGTCTTTCATGGCGATGACGGCGTCAAGTTTATAAAGAGGGTAAAAGTCAAAGAGATTAGGCAGGCGGAGTGCTGTTGAAATGGTTTCAATGGCTGCGGTCTGGGCTGTAGGTGAATTTGAGGGAAGGCTGCGGACATATGGGAGAGAGTACTGATATGCTGTTGGTCTAGATCACTTTGATGTTAACAGAGATCAAGTGTAGAAAAAGAGGATGAGGACGAACACTTGATCGGCAGAAGTGAAAGTATCAATAAGGGATTTTAGGAAAGTGGATTTGTCCTCGGGACTGATGTCCCACTCTTTTAGCCATTTTTCAACTGTTGCTGGTTGTAGTTGAAGGGTATCAAGTTGGTCGTTTGAGGATGCAAAGTTCAGAATCGTGCTGTACACAGTCAAACGGAGAGGGGATGTCCTGGGAATGACATTAAAGAGATTAGACAGACTATAAGTAAGATTCAGAAGGCGGATGGGCTGAAGAGATTGTCAAGCTGACATGCGGAATTTTGTTGAAGGCCTCTTGGTGGGTTCCGACGAAATTGTTCGTAGGAGTGAGGCCAGAGACTCTTTGATCTGTGGTGAATTCAGGGGCCATAGCGTGAATAGATGAGAGAACACAAGGTTGTAGAAGCCCTCAATTTCTGTTCGCGGGAGTCAGCCGTTATCTTCCATTAATATCATGTTCACACCTTTATCGTTTCCCTCTCCGAACTGCTTGATCTCTCCCACCAACTTGGAAAGAATGGCTCTCTGCTGCACTTGGTCCTCTTCAAGCGGTGTCTTTCCTTCTTCTGTCTTGAAATCATCTTGAAATGACGCGATGAAAGGGGTGCGTTCATCTTCAGGATGACTTCTGGCAATAAATACGACAAGCTCGAGAATCTGTATTATAATGAGTTTGTAGGGTACGGAGATCGGTACGCGTTTCCTGCACCTGCTCTTCGAATGTCCCCTCGCTGAAAATTGCGACAGAGTCCGTAATGTCAGCCATCGTACTTGGAGACGTATATTTTTCTCATCTACGTACAACAAAGCCAAATCTTAGGGCGCGAAGACTATTTTTGTAGCCTTGTCCACTAGTCTCTCCTTATCATGAAACTTCTCGTTCGCTGCCTCCTGGCCTTAACATTTGCCTCGGGTGCCTTTGCATCTACTCAGGGACCCTACCCCTTCCATCTCAAGGAAAGGATACATGTTCCTCTTAGTTGGGAGAGAGTGGCGCCAGCCCCGGCTGACCACATCATCCGACTGCGCATCGGTCTTCCTCAGGCCAATTTTGCTGAACTGGAAAGGCATTTGCAGGAAATCAGTGACCCCAGCCATTTACGCTATGGCCAGCACTTATCCAAGGCACAGGTGGAGGCGCTCGTCGCCCCCGAGCCAGAGAGCATCACGTTCGTCGATGATTGGCTGGCATCTTTCGGTTTAGGGCAGAACGATCTCAGCCGCTCTTCGGCTGGAGATTGGGTCATTGTCCACGTTCCTGTCCATGTTGCAGAGAAAATGCTCAACACGGTGACTGTCCTTTCCGTTCTGACCCTGCTATCCCTAACCCGGTAACCTCAGAACTATTATGTCTGGCAATACAAGGACACCGATGATTATCTGATTCGCACCACAGAGTATCATCTTCCTAGCCATGTGCATGGTCATGTCGACGTTGTTCAACCAACTACTCTCTTTGCTCGATGGAGCAAGATGAGGACTACCTCATTCTTTGAGGACGACATTACCCAAATCTTTGACGACAATTCAGATGCGTCGCTCATTAATAAAATTGCTGCTTGCAGGGTGGGGGTCACAATTGACTGTTTGCAAGAGCTTTATAACTTCCGGTCGTATATACCTGCCGCCCCCAAACAGAACGCGATTGGGATTGCCTCCTACCTTGAACAATATATCAACAATCAAGACTTGCAGGATTTTTACCAAGACCAAAGACCCGAGGCTGTTGGTAGCGGATATCGGCTGATTTCTGTGCATGGGGAGTGTTCCTGATGTATACTCTTCGAAGATGTGCCTAACGTAGGTGATTTTAGGCGGGAAAAATGACCAGAACGTCTCCAATGCTGGGAGTGAAGCCAACCTTGACTCTCAATTCGCATTCGGCCTTACCTGGCCAACCCAGGCAGTTGCTTGGACAACTGCGGGTCACCCACCTTTCAAACCTGATAACCAAACTCCTACTAATACAAATGGTGCGTTCTGCTCCTCGTTTCCGTCAGTGTCATGCTGAATCGATCATAGAGCCCTTTCAGGATGTAAGATGTCTACACAATAGAAGTACTGCTTTGATGACAATGTGTTCTACAGTGGATGGATGCTGTTTTGGCAGAGCATCACCTTCCACAGACGATCTCTACCAGTTATGGCGAAGAGGAACAGACAAGTATGTGGTCCGCCAGTTCTGTATTGACTGTGAATGTAAACATACCCCGACCCCGATAGTCCCCTTCTCTTATGCAGTTCGGACTTGTAACAGCATTGCTCAACTCGGTCAGTGCACTAGAACCTCAATTTTAGGAAGGTAGTTGACAACAACATTATCGCAGGTGCTCGTGGCGTATCTATGTTGTTTTCTTCTGGTGACTTCGGTGTTGGGGATGGTAGCTCCGATCCTGAAAACCAAGCTTGTCAGACTAACAATGGGCGGAATGAAACTCGCTTTATGCCTACATTTCCAGCGAGGTATAGCCATGATAATCTCTTGTCTCCTGAAACTCTAACATAATTGTTGCTTTGTAGCTGTCCCTAGTGAGTTTGATGGCACCTTGTAGTTTTCGTCTGCTCATATGTTCCACAGTTCCACATCCGTAGGAGGCACAGCCAATATTCCTGAGCAAGGCGTTTACTTCTCTGGTGGAGGCTTCAGTGATTACGTTGGTGCGGACAGTTGAAAGAAGGAATAGATGCTTACAAATTTCCTATGATTGATAGTTTAGCAGACCCTTTTATCAGTCTCAGGCCGTTCAGGGATACCTCGATAAACTCCCGAAAGGGTTATATTCAGGGTTGTACAACACGTAAGTAAATTCCTAGAGTCATGCAATTTAATCTATGCCTTGAACTGACTTAATCTCTCCTTAGGACTGGACGAGTAATTGCTTTTTTAAACTGTATGAACTGCAGCTCACGCGATGACACAGGGCTTTCCTGACGTAGCTGCTATGAGTAGGGGTTTCCGCATCTACCTTAAGGGTAGGCCCACAAGTATCGCGGGCACCTCGGCCTCTGCTCCGGCATTCGCTGCAGTAATCGCTTTACTGAACGATGTTCGTTTATCCCAGAAACAACCTCCTCTCGGTTTTTTGAACCCCTGGCTCTATGGAAAAGGTCTAGCTGGTCTTGATGATGTCACGGTTGGCAACAACCCTGGCTGTGGTACTCAAGGTTTCAATGTACGTATGCGATTAGGTGTTGTAATATTTTTTCTAACGCGAAGTAAATTATTTCCAGGCTTCAGAAGGATGGGATCCTGTCACTGGTCTTGGTATTCCCGATTTTGAAAAGATGAAGAAGCATCTACCTTAACTTCGAAAACAGCAGTCTGTCGTAGAGGATGTAACTGACTGTTGTTCGAGCTCAAGCTCGAGCTCCATATACCCGATACTGATCGTTTTCTGCTGTAGTGCTAAATTTCTTGTATGATGCCACCTAGACTTGAACGTTACTTGAACGTTGTGAAAGAAAAGATTTTGACACAGATTTACATCTTATTCTTTGAGAACCTGCGATACTCCACACAGATGTCATGATGATGAACAAATGACCTATGCAACTTTAAGAGATACCTCCAAGTCAGATTGCGTAGTTCTCTACGTTCTGTCAACTTATAGAACTAGTTTATGATTCAGGAGAAACTCTCTTCAACAATGTCTGATACTATCATGTTCTGTCCTTGCTGCCGATCAGACCTTCTCCTAAGGTGTCCAATGCATTCACATATATAGGTGGGTATATAAGCAGCATAGTTATTTGTATTTGCTCTCCGTTTGCACCCTCCCCCGATCGTATTTCATCAATATGTATCACAAATTTACCTGCACTGCCCACGGGAACTCACCCAGTATGATCATTTCATGGTAATCAATCAAATTTGATTTTCTAAATCATGTCCGAGAGTTCAGATGTTGTCTCTAAATATAGAATGAACATGCTAATCCTTTTTCTATTCATCATCAGTACCCCAATCCTGGCTGTGCCGAAGTTGCTGCCATAGTGTACCATTGTGAGGATCTATAAAATAGCTCTTGTCGCTGTAAATAGAGGCAGTGAGGTTTTCGGTATTGTTGCTGAGCATTTCATGCTCGAAGAGCACAGTAGTAGACCGTGAGATCTGTTGAACATGCAAGCAATGTCTCGTCCTTGGGATAATTGGGAGCATGATATCATTATTGTGTCGCATCGTAATGTAATACGGTGTGACCTGGAAACTCGTTACGGGAATTTTCTCAGACTGGAATTTCACACGTTCACTGCATCCTCAGAATTTCCCAGATTCTTACGGGAAGTCACCCACTGTAACCACATGACAATTCTACGCAGAGGCTAATCAACATCATTGGTCGATTGAGGGGTCAACATTCTGGTGCTGAATGTACCATTCATATTTGTTGAATTTTTCCTAAAAAAAAAGAACGCACCCTGTTTGGGATGGCCAGAATGGACTAGTAACGATAATGTTGGTGATGTGACATTACTGCATTGATGGGAGGACCCCAATATCAACTAGCCAGGTATCTGGGCTAGTTGTCTTGAATGAGCAGAATCAAGTAGGCTTGAGAAGGCCTAAAGTTGCCACCCAGGACTGCTTGATGGGATCACTTGCAATTGGGACCCTACGACAAGATAAATCTTGTGTTCATGAAATAATGTATTAATTCCACAATTAACGAGGGAATTGCTCCCTCCTACCTGTTGGAATGTCGAGCGTTACACTAAAAATATCTTGGTTTCATCTCTTAGTTACTGAGTGTTCGTGTTTCATGTTGCGATAGTAGATAGTTGAGATGAGGCTCGTTGTGCGTACCCCATCAGCTCTTCTAATGGTTATTTTCGTGCTTCTAACTTTCAAGTGCCGATCTTCCAAACTTGCGGGTATAAAGTCTGGGGAATTTGGTCAAAGATACTGCTGTCACCATGAGGTCCTTCTTAACCTTCGGACTAGTGATAGCAGGGGGCGTGCTATCAAAGAATGCTGACCAGCACTACCGGCTTAAAGAATCAGTCACTCCGCCTGTCGGATGGGTAGAACACGGCTCTCCAGACCCTAATCACATCATCCATCTTCGTTTTGCTTTGCCCCAACCAAAATTTAGGCTCCTGGAACAAAACCTCTACGAAATCAGTGATCCGTCCAATGAGCGTTATGGCCAGCACATGTTCAAAGAAGAGGTCGAGGCATTGGCAGCTCCTGATCAAGAGAGTATTGATGTCGTCAAAGCATGGTTAACCTCATATGGGATCGGAGATATTCGATACTCGGCTGCGAGGGACTCGTTGAAAGTTTTTGTCCCAGTTTCGAAGGCAGAAGAGATGCTCAACACGGTGTCTTCATGGTTTATAGGTTTCCCGGTCAACTGAGCTCACATGCAAACAAATAGAATTACTCCGTTTGGGAACACGTCGAGAGCAAAGAATACCTTGTCCGGACGACACATTACAGCTTGCCTGGCGCTCTTCATGACTACGTGGACTTTGTACAACCCACGATCTTGTTTAGTAGATTTAAAGAATCCAAGTCAATGATCTCATCGGTGGAAGATGCTCCTACGTTCAATGCATCCACTACTTCTATTGACATTGGCAATGGAATCATGGTTGATCCTTCTTGTAATAGTACTATCACGCTTGGCTGCCTCATGCAGCTGTACAACTCGACCGGCTTCGAGGCTCAAGGGAACGGATCTATTGGTATCACTGGCTACCTCGAAGAGTTTGTACGGTGTCCTGTCAAGGCCATCACGAGAATTCCACTAACTTATAGATCTCATGTAGGCCAATATCCCAGGACCTACAGTCCTTCTTCGCTGAACAGCGCCCTGATGCGGTGGGGTCGAACTTTACATTCGTCTCTGTTGCTGGTCAGTGTATATTTGTCATGCCTAAGCTTCTGACTCAATGAAATTCATGACAGGCGGATTGAACAATCAATCGTTAGCTGCTGCTGGTAGCGAGGCCAACTTGGATACACAATTTGGGTTCGGAATTTCTTATCCTATTCCAGTTCGTATCGCTTTCATCTCGAAACTTCTTATAATGTGAATAACCGCTATCCCAAGGCGACATTCTATTCAACTGCAGGCCGAGCGCCGTACAAACCAGGTGGAATAGACCCGCCTGATACCAACGAGTAAGGTTTGCCATACTTCGATGTCTGAACCACATCAGGCCTGATCTGGATTGGCTCGACTACGTGCTCGCACATCCCAATCCACCTCTCGTCATTTCGACTAGTTACGGTGACGTTGAGCAGACTAGTACGTCGTATCTAATCATTGGATTAAAATGTCTGTCTGACAAAATTGCTGCAGTCCCAGAGAGCTTCGCTATAAGGGCCTGCAGAGCCTTCGCACAGCTTGGTGATCTCTTGTTCCGTACTATTTACTGGTTGTTCTGAAAGGACTCATGCGCGTCTTCTCAAGGTGCACCGGGTGTTTCATTGATTTTCAGTTCTGGCGATGATGGTGTTGGTGACGGTGATCCCAACCCTGCGACTCAACGGTGCTTCACCAATGATGGTCGGAATGTCACTAGGTTCATGCCCAATTTCCCCCCTTCGTGAGTATCTTGTATGAACTGCGACGTTGTTCAGCAAGATAATCTGCCTTCATGATGACAGCTGTCCTTTGTGAGGATCGCGACAGACCAGATTTTTTGACTGTCTAATATTTGTTTTAGCGTCACTGCTGTCGGGGGTACTGACTCCATTCCTGAGGTTGCAGTGTCTTCTTTCTATTCGGGAGGTGGATTTAGTGCTATCGTAGGTTGGGGATTATTTCAGATGACTTGATATCTGACCCATCTCATCAGTTTTCACGACCAAAATATCAAGATAAGGCCATTCCCCAATATCTCAGCGCTTTATCTAATGGAACATACGCGGGCTTATTCAACCCGTATGTAATTTTATATCTGACACTACTCACTGAACGTCAAATTCGACTCTTTATTACAGGAGAGGAAGAGTACGTCCGTTATCCGAGTGAAAAAGCAGAATACTTACCAGCGCCTCTTTTTATAGGGATACCCTGATGTCTCAGCACAATCCCACAGATACCGTACCTGGCTGAGTGGAAAGCCTATTCTGGTCAGCGGAACTTCTGCCTCCGCTCCTGCTTTCGCAGGTTTCATTGCCCTCCTGAATGATGCTCTTCTATCTCGAGGTCTTCGTCCTCTCGGATTTTTGAATCCCTTAATCTACTCTGCCCCGGAATTATTCAATGACATCACCATTGGCAATAATTCTGGATGTGGCACCAGTGGTTTCAATGTGAGTATTTGGCTGATGTCGATGTTTTAAAATCACTGTTTATTGGAGCTATCTTCAGGCCACAGAAGGTTGGGATCCTGGTAAGTGTCTTGGTCTTCAAGGCAGACAGGCTGATTGACGTTGACTTGTGAAACAATGATCAGTGACTGGCGTCGGTACTCCCAACTTTGGAAAACTCTTAGCTCATGTAACTCGAAGCGGGTACAACTCAGGGTAATGTATAGACGCAGTAGAAGCTGACCTTGGTGCATGGACAACGAGAAAAATCTTGATCGAGCTCGGACAGACCACAACCACAATGCTACGATGGAAAAAAAAGTATATTCAGAGTCAAAAAAAGGTGCACAAAAGAACTTGGCAATGCAAACCAAGAATTGGATATCACAAACTTCAACGACTGTCAAAAGCTTCAAGAGTTGAAGAGGGGAAAGCGGAGTATACTACAAAGATGAATTTTTTTACCTATAGAACTACGAGTATGTATGAATGTTATTGCAATCAAACAACCAGACAGAGCAGATGGAAGATAACAATGAGAATTGAATGTACTGGTTACTGAGAGAATTGAGAGATGGATGCAGGTGCGTGTAATAAAGTGAGTAATGACAACGGAAAGCAAATTAATGGTGTGAATGTTGTCTCTGAGGAGGGAAAGCCCAAGAATGAAGGATAGTAAAAGCCATACCAATCATTATCATCGTAAGAAACCAAAATTGAAACCAAATTGCAACTCTTGACAGTGCGAGATAAGAAAGCCTGAGAAGATGATACACTTTCACTCAATAATAGGTAGTTCCGTGAGTTTCCATGGGTGGATACGCTTCATATTGCCCAGCTTGTGATACATCCATGTATTGTGGGTATCCATATATCGGTTCTGGATAATAGTATTGTTGGTACGTAGGGTAAGGGATCATTGGTTGAATCGTGTTCGTGCTCGCTTCAGCAGATACACTTGCCTCTGGGGGAGATACATACGAGGGGAAGGTGTTCACATCGGGGGGCGAGCTGTACGGATTATATCCATACTTCACACCGGGATGAGAAGGGGGAGCAGCATACGAGACAGACGACATATTGAGACGTGATGGATCATTATCATTGAAAGAAGCAGCTGGTGTTCGTTTAGTGTTGTCATTCAACTTGACAGTCGCTTCATCAGGAGCCCGAATTTCTATACGAGAAGCTCTCGGAAAAGAGAATATCGGAACACCGGTCGCCGGATCAATAAAACCACTGGCTGATGGTGCATGAGAATGCGAAGGGGATTGTTGGACGAAATCAGGAGACATGATGGAGGAGTTATGCATGTGAGGAGAAACGTAGGATGGACGAAGATGTGGATGCACGTTTGGTCGGAGGTTGTAGTTATGGGGTGGGGCAGCAATAGGGATATAAACAGGGCGACCAGTCGCCATTTCGTAAGGAATACCAGGCTGATCGAAAGCAACACCAGGAGGAAGAGCAGCATAATAGGGAGAAGGATATGTAGAAGAAGGATGTGTAGATGATGGACTGTAAACCGGCTGGATTTGGGGGAGAGACGGTCGCTGGTGAGCGGCCTGAGAAACAGGTGATTTAGTGACTTCGTCATTGGGCGTTTCAGCTGCAGGATCACGCAATACAGCTTTTTCAGTTTGTGCTCGTCTCGTTGGGTCTGTTGAAGGAGTACTCATGCTTAGCTGCTCAAGCTGTGACCTGATGACAGGATTAGGGTCTCCAGCAGAAGGCGATGGCTGAGGACAGTCACTTTGCCTATCGGTAATAGAGGATGATTTGACACTTGATGGAGCTGGGAGGGGGATAGGCTCCGTGTTGACAAGACGAGGCCTGACTTTAAAGACGTCGTCTAAAGAGGTCTCATCTGCTGTATTTAGCAATTCCTCTTCTTCGTGCCTGACTGGAAGTTTGACTACAACAGCCCTGTCACCAACATCAGAGCCAGCTACACTGGCTGTTGCGACTGAGACGTGGTTGGCCGCTTCTGAGAGATGATATGAAGACAAGGAACTGATAGGTTGAGTTTGGGATCCTGGGAGGTGGACTCGGTATGATGGACCTGAACCACGGTGCTTGGGCTGAGAATAAAGGAAATTCTCACTTTGCTTCGTCCACATGTGCTCAGGTCTCATAACATACCAGACGCGATCAGGTTTGATCATGGCAGAGGCACGACGTCCTGGGTTGACAAGTTCGCTACGGGGCAGTCCGCTACGACCTCCACGAGATCCACGGGGAGCAGCTGTACTACCTCGACCACGAGCTGAACCACGAACTGATGAACCAGCTTGGCGTTGAGCCTGGGTTTCTGAACGCTGCTCTTCCTTTCGCTTCATCTCTTCAAAACCATCATGGGTCCACGGTTGTTCAATGGGGGGAAGATTGACTTCTTCCTCTTTATTCTCATCAATGTGTGACCCGCGTCGAACTGGTCCGGATACAAGACCACCTCTGTCTCTGCCACGGCCCTGCCACTTACCTCGCCACCAGCCACTGAGGCTACGCAAGTCTTTATCCATCAAGCGGTCATCATGGCCCCAAAAGCCGCCGACTTTAGGAACAAAAGAAGGATCACTTTCAAGTCTTTGTTGATATGCCTGGCGAGCGCTCTGCCCTAAAAGACGTTTAGGTTGAGGGATAGAGGGTTTAGATAAATCCTTTTCTGGTGGAGTAATCTCTTCTGTGGTGTTACCATTCACAGATTTAGACGGTGAAGCGGGGAGAACTGGAGAGAAAGTATCTGTGTTTTTTTTCTTGTTTGGCTTCCTTGTTCTCTTCTGGGAAGGCCGTGGATCCGGTGTGGCATCCACCTTGAAGTCGGAGAACTCGATGACAGGTAGCTCTGAAGCGCCATTAATTGGATCTGTAACCATTTCCGACCAATCCCCAGTGGTCGAAAACAAAGTTCTCGATGAATCATCATTTATAATGTTGTCTTTTTCCAATGCACCGGAACTATGGCTTGTATTAGGGGTGTGAGCATCAATCTGACGGTCAGGAATATCGTCTTCAGATGCAGAATGTTCTGATTCTGTGGCCGAGTCAGGCGACAAGGACTCATCTGAATCGAACTCTGAGTCTGTGGGGACTGTTCGCTCGATTTCGTCGTCACTCTCGATGTCACCTCTTGCAGGTCGTCTCCGTCTTACAAGCCTCGACTTGTTCGTGCGTGCTTTCTGCGATACAGCTGGCATAGTTGCAACTAACAGCGCGAGGGGCTCAGCAAAAAGGGTATATAAATTGATATGGACTTGCCTTTGAGAATGAAGTGAGAAAGAAACAAGGAGGTGCTGTATCGTACAGCATCAGAAATTTGGAACTCCGCAATGACTCAGGCCATGCTCCCTCCTGGCTCCCTCCTGGCTCCCTCCTCTCAACCATGGATCCTGCCCACCCTCAGAGCTTTAATCACCGTTCTGAACTCCTCTCAACAGGTCGAATATACCATTTTGTAATGTGGCATCCCCTTCGAGGCCTAAGCAGTCGCTTATCGGGTATATCAGATTGACCAACAACCAGTCCGTTACAATCCTCAGTTGAATACGACACTCCTTTGTATCCATGGTTTCCCTGACTTCTGGTAACGAGTTCTGCAACAAGGCCGTCAAATCTCGGTGCTCATGATGTCAGGTATGGATGGCGCTACCAGATCGGACCGTGGGTGCAAGAAGGCTTCCGTGTCGTGGTGCCCGATATGCTTGGTTATGGAGAGACAGATAAACCCCAAGATTTCAGCGAATATACGACCAAAAGACTGTGTGCGGATCTGGCCGCTATATTAGACTTGATTGATCTACAAAAGATTGTACGGATCAAATATTTAATCCACAGCGCTGACTGATTTCCAAAAGGTCGTCATTGGGCATGATTGGGGCTCTTTTATTGCAGGCAGGTTTGCCCTCTGGTATCCGGATCGCTTATCTGCTCTCATCATGTGAGTGCAAACCTCCTTCTACCCAAGGGTATCACCCTCACATGCTCTCGTCAGGCTGAGTGTTCCCTACACCCCTCCCTCGCCTATATACACACCCATTCAAGAGATTGCAAGGAAGTCACCGAACCTCAAATATCAAGTATATTTCGCCAGCCAAGAGTCGACAGCTAACATCGAAGCCAACGTATGTCCAGCTTTGTTTCCAGAGGTTGACTAATTTCAGCGACTTACCAGCTTCGAGGATTCTTATCGATTTGTTATTATCCACCTGAATTAATTTCGGGCCATTCACTTGACGAACTCTTGAGCAAGTTATCATCCGACCACACACCTGAAGCAGAAAATTCAGTCTTACTACCCCAAGTTCGTTCAAGTTGACGCATCTTTGCAGTTATTTCAATTCCCTTGATCAGGAACTTGATTATTACGTTCAAGTGATGAGTAAAGGTATGAACGGACCTCTCAACTACTACCGAACGACAAAACATAGGCACGAGGAAGAGCTTGGTGAGTGACACGTAGTTAATCTCCCATATCTAGTGCTGATCCTATCAAGCTGCAGACCTTCCCTCCAACCTTCGTCCAGACTTACCCGTCCTTTTCATGTGGGGAACTGAGGATGTTACGGCTATGCCTACAGCAATCCAGAACTCCGGAAAGTTCATTTCAAGACATCAAGATATCGCTCTGGAGGACAGGGGTCACTGGATCATGGTGGAAGCTAAAGATCAGCTGACCGAACGGATCTCTCATTGGTTAAAGAGCATAGGAGAATACAGCAAGGGAAAGCTCTGAAGAGACTTTCCTTCGACAAATTATTCATACGAGATAATGAAAAGGAAAAGGGAGGGGCATTCGCTTCTCGTATATACAGGTTTGCCACCTGTTGGGAGAATGGTTAAACAAAGATGCATAGTTTTTTTCGGTAATGTAAGATAGTTGGAGAGTTTTACAGTTGCTGTTCATTATCATGAGGAAATGACGTTCTCTCTTCTCAACTCGCCGTGGCGTCTTCGGCGTGAATGAACCAACTTACGCTGCTGGGACAACCCAAAAAAGCTGATGCGCCCCTTTGGATGGCGTCGGAAAAATCCAAAGATAATATATCTTTCTGGTACTTGTGAATGAATAAGTAGTGTTTTATCAATATGGAAACCCTTTGATCCTCGACCAATCATGACTTCAACGCCGACAGACGAAGAACTCACACAACCTCAGAGACCTCCGTCGCCCCCTCATATGACGTTCGCGGTTCGTGGTATTCACGTATGGTCACGTCCTTCGGCCACTCGACAGAAAAACTCATTGTCCATATATCATGCCATCATGATCATGTCTCGTTTTGCCACTCGCTAGCCCCCAGACTTTTCTACATTCAAGCAGAAAGACTATCGTCATCCGACTTCTCAAGGCATCACCCATGTCGCATGGAATTGTAATGGAAAAAAACTTGCAGGCGTTGGAGTTGACAAGACAGCAAAAGTCTGGAACCCAGAGAAAAATGTAAGTCTTCTGCCACACAAAATGACTGTCTCTGTCTTGAGATTTGACTGTCATGCTGAATGGCTGGTTGACTGCAGCAGCTCGAGTTTAGATCTGCTCAAGTCTACTCTGGTGGACATTCAGATGATGTTGATTACGTTTCATGGAACCCAACACACCCCGAGTTATTCTGCACATCGAGTCAAAAGGACAGGAGAATTGTATTCTGGGATGCACGCCGTGGGTTACTTTACCGACTGTCATACACTTTTTCTTTACTCAGTCCACTCTCTCAGAAAGTCGTTTTATCCAACAATGCTCTCTGAAAGTCACGCCTACATACACCCAGTACGCTCCAGATGGACGGTCGCTTTTATTCGTCACGGCCGCTCATCAACTGATGTTCATGACTTATGGTAAGGAGACTGAAGAAGCGAAAGAACAATGGCAAACCAAAGTTTTGCCAAATCAAAAAGACTCAGTTCGTCAGGTTTTATGCGCGACGTAGCGTTCTCTATTGATACAATACTCAGGTTGGTTCTAAAGCCATCTTCAACCACTCAGGAGATGGTCTCGTGGTCGCTTTTCACTCTGAGCATACTCTTCGAGTGATCGATTACCCCAGTTTGGAAGTCAAGGACTCCCCAGCAGCTCACGTTGGTGGGTGTATGGCTTTGGCTTTGGATCCAAGGGGAAGGTAAATCAAGAAAAATCCTCCCCATGTGAACTTTCTAGTTGAATTTTTTTTCTCCTCATGCAGATATCTGGCTTCGGGTGGTTTGGATTCCATAGTGAATCTTTTCGATATGAGAGACTGGATAGTCGCTAGGACTCTGACAGCTTGCGAGTACGACATTCATATTCTCGTTTTCATCCCGATTTACTTATTGATTTTCTCATAAATAGATACAGTGTCAATGATTTAAGCTTTTCTCATGATGGCGAGTTCCTCACAATCGCGAGCACGGGACCCTACATCGATATCGTAAGTCCTCACTATACCTCGTCGAGAACTTTTCAGACTAATCAATCTCAGTGTGCTACGGAGACAGGTGCTTCTGTACATCGTATATCTGCTCTAACGCCATCTCCTACCGTATCTTGGCATCCTTCGAAACATGTCGCTGCCTATTGTGGACAAATAAAGGCACGAGAAGGCGGCCCACCACCCGTTGCTATCGTCAGTATTTTTGGTTCCGTAGAGTAATTAGCCAAGCTTTTTGTACTTTGAGACGAAGATTCCCACCTTATCACTTGAGACGAATCAAACAACAGTTCTAGCTGCTCATGATCAAGTGATTTCCTAATCATGGTACATCGTATGATAGAAAAACCGAAAAGAAGTCAAACATAACAGATCTAGAAAGCATAAAACATGATTAAAGCAGTCTATACGAATACGAAAGCAAGCATGATAGATATCAAGAAAGAATCTCAAAAGTTCAAATGCTATGTTTGAACGCAAGAAAGACGTATACGAATATGTGTGTCTCTATTGAGCATGACAAGAAAATGAGTAGATGGGTAAATAAATGGCTTGACGTGTATGAGGGTGCATTCCGAGCGCTACCAAAAGAACGCAACAGAAATTCAGACGGAAATCTGTACCGATGGCGATTACGAGTCATAATGGGTCATGAGCGGTCATGAATGAGAACGTGAAGAATATAGATGAATGATAAAATAAAGGGGGAGTTCATCATGATAGATAAGGAATCAAGGTGGCGCAAAGAGGTCGGGGATAGTAATATTGACAGGCGAATTAAGATGGCTTGAAGCATTGTTGGGTATCATGTCAGAAAAAAAAGTCAATGGCGATGCAAGTTGTACTCAGATCCACCGTGTTCAGTCTCAGAGGGAGGACGAACAATGACTTGGGGTAGGACTTCAGTCTGGCGTAAGATGCCCCGTATCTTTGAAGTCTCAGACCTTGCCAATTTCAACGGCTTCAATTTCCTGCGATGAGAGCCAAGGCTGATGTTGGGATCCGAGTTTTCGTCCGCATTTTCTCGCGCTGCTTTAGACTGCTTTTGCTTCTTCCCAAAACTCAAAGGTCGAGTTTCGTTCATCGTGGTGGAACTTATGGCAGCATTGGCACCTCGATTTTGGAGCAGCGTAAGAGGGCGTAAGCTAGCTTTATGCGAGTCAGACTTGGCGCCAGTGAAAATGGAAGACACGTTCGAAGCTTTGCGTTGAAGTTTATTGATTTTAGGTGCTAGTGGTTTGATAGCACGACTAGGCCACCGAGTCATCGTGGGTGCAGATCCAGCATCAGGTATCACATCATCGTCCATAGATTTTTCTGATTTGATATAAACAATGCCCGAGCGCTTGTGAGTATGCTTTTGCAGTGGCAAAGGTTGTCTGTGAACTTTCTTCTCAGTAAAGCTATTGTGGGGGGTGCTCTCGGCAACTGGGCCCGAGGCAAAATCTGTATCATCGTCTTCAAAGAACGTCATGGTGGAAGCAGCAGATCCGATCAGAGAGTTACGAGCATGATCTAATTCGCCACGAATGTCAACACGAAGCGTGCAGCTGGATGTCGCACGACTAAAGTCAGCCTCGCTAAAAGGGTTCAAAAAGTTGACATCATCCTGATCTTCCAAATGCTCTTGGATCTGAATGAGAGGGGTTGTACTGGGAAGAACAGACTCTGCCCCCAAAATCGTATTCCTCCTCCTCACTTCAACATTACTCGGGATAGTGGAATACTTGTAACGGGCAACTTTGTCCTCAATAGCGTCGCGAGTGTGCGCACTCCACACTGAGGGAGAGTGGATGCCACCCTTTCCAAGACTCAGGCTACATTGCATTCATCAGTATGAATAGACTCAGCAGAAGTGTGTGTAAAAGATACCTGGGTAGACTGTAATGTTTCTGGTGCTGTCCAGACTTTTTGCCTCGAGCCGGAGTCGATGCAATATGAGGTGAAAAAGAGTCGAGCCAGAGCCCGTTCACTTTTTTCGACGCTTTCGACTCATGGCTCCTGCTATAACTACTACAGATAGAGTACTCATCGGTCGCTTTTGCGTCGTCTCCAACGTTCAACCTACGAACAAAGAGAGGGAAGATCCCAGCAGTCATTGCCTCAACCTCGGTTACATCGTCAGGTCGGTTGAAATTGAATCCAGAAGAAAATGACTTCTTGTGGGTGATAGCAAGAGCTTGACGAACACTAGGTGGAGTTGGCGGCAAGGGGAAGGGGGGTGGAGGAGTGGGGCTGATCTTGAAACTTGCAGTAGGAGTCGGTGTGCTTGGCCCGTTGACTGAAGTGGTGGATCGAGAACGAAGATGCCCGGATACCCTCTTTGTGGTCGCGCCCGTCGCTATGACCTCTCCCTTCTCAGGAGGAGTACTAGGAAGAATGACAGTCTGGGCAAGTGTAGAATAATGACGTTGAGCAATCATGATCTTGCTCGTAATAGCAAGGCATTCATCTCCAGAAAGGTGAGAGCTAGCATTGGATCCAGTCTTCCTTCGGTCGTTCTCTGCATTTTTCGGTTTACTTTTTGAGAGAACAAACTCATTACGCATGGGTGATGGCGGAGCGACAGGCTCGTCTGTGCATTCCTTTGGTAGGGGAATGACCGAGAGTTTGGGACAGGGATTAAGAACCTCGATTGCACGACCGAGTTTGCCCTTGCCATCAACAGCATCACCTTGGGCAATCCAGACGTCACCGCTGCGACTACCCTCCACGACAGTGATACTGGCGGTCACGCTGCGCTTAGGTCCAAAAGAACCAGAACGAGGGATGCAGTTCTCGGGCTTAGGCAATCCTAAAGCTGGCGAAAGTTGACTGGAGGCGTCAAAGAGACCAGTAGGGATAGGGAAAGGACATCGGAATATAATGTTGAAAGCCAATATGGGAGAGGATAACAAGATCGAGAGCATGAAGAAAGTGCTAACAACCAGGGACAAGTATGATTTTGAGAAACAATGACAAGGTAAGGCAAAGAAAATGTCTAGTAAAGATGTATTCATTTGATGCAGGCAACGTATAGAAGTGGAACTCACATAGGGAATCAATATGAACAAGAACCAGCCCACATTACGAATGAGAGAGACATCCAGGGTCGAACTAGGTGGGCTTGAGCAAAGGGGAACTGCTTTTTCCGCCTGACTTGGATTAAAGCCGTACCCACCGAGGACTTGTGCGCCACCCAAAGCAGGATTGATGGATTGCGATACCAGGGTCGATGATGTGTGACAGCCCCGCATACTTGGAGTATAAATTGATGGCTCATTTTTTGTAGTAGTAGGGAATGACCAAGCGGACACCGTGCTACGAGAGCCATCACTTGATGTCAACCATGAAGTCTGAGATCCCAGGCGAGGACGGGGTGTGTCCCTGCGAAATGGATCCGGGTCTGCGATACAAGGTGAAGCCCGACTATATGGTAAAGGCAAGGGAGGGACAGGGGGAATTTCCTCCTGCGAATCCGCCCCGAACCAATAGCCTGACTTGGCAGGAACGGAATGATGACCTCCAGCCTGAGGGCGTCCATGACCATTAGATGAAGGATGAGCAGAGTGCTGTGTGGAAAATGACCATGCCGAGATGGAGCAGTGGCGAGAACTGGTGCTCGAGTTCGATGAAATCCAAGAACCAGTTTCACGTAATGCATCGATATCCTCGGTAGCAAATGATGGACGTGGCTTCTCGAGGGTTTCTCGAACCGGCGGCCAAGAATCCATCTCTTCATTGATGGCATTTAGATTGCGCTTGATGACGAACAACGTAGTGAGGAGGAATGTAAGCGAAGTCAAGGTGATGGCGGTGACAGTCGTTGAGTAGGCAATTAGTCCAAAAAATAGACTACGAACACCTATACTGGAGAAGATTGCTGTCATAGCAGTGGATGTAATGACGAGAACGAGACTTGGTGCCCATAAGACCCAATGCTTTCTTCCGAAAGAGATGGGACGCCCAAGGCGAACGTGGACAAGTGTGAGTACTACTATGACAAAAAGCATGGTCTGACGGATTGTTAGGATAGTCCAGAGCCTGATTGAAGAGGTCGTGTCTGAAGCGCTTGCGAGGCCAGAGGGGCCTCCCCTCGCCTCGTTCACTACTTGCCAAACGAAGATGGCAAGTGCAGCCATGTCCAAGCTTGCTAACCATACGTGGGCCTTGTCCGCAGGAGATAACTTTCGAAAGTTCGGCAGCCCAAATTCAGCCTGAGAGGTAACATAAGGGATGTAAATTGAAAAACCTATAGATAGACTCACAGGGGCAACACGTTTGCTCAAAGGGTGTGGTGGAAGAATGGGAATTATAATACGAAGAATAACAAATGCAGAAGCAAAAAAGGACAAAAATGCGAGAGTCAATGCTGCAACAGTAGGCATCATGCTTATGGTGAATCGTCAAATCTTGAGAGAGAGCGTGAATTGCGTGAGCGTAAAGGGCGTAAGGCCTTCGTTAGACGGAAAAAACTCAGCTTTGAAGCCGTATGGAAAAATTGGCAGGAAGGAGGTAAAAGAAACCCAAGTTATACTTCCCAACTTGCCCACGGTTGGCCAGAATTACCTTTGGTTGGTCCTGAAGTAGTCTAGACCAGGACTCACCATTGACGCAACTATAGAACGATAGAACGCGCCAAGACCGGTTATCCCATTAGATGATCGGCCATCAAAGTATCATGAATATCATTGCTGACACTTTGTGCCATGCAAGCCGTAACTTGTTCTTAGTCCTGCATCTTCCTTCAAAACGTCATCAATGAACTGTGATAACCTCTCTTGTTAATTAAATGAAAGTGTGGCTTCGGAGAAGCCGTTTGGACGAATCGGAGAGCAGTGAAATTGGGGGACTTGAGCCAATTCAATTAAGGTTTCTCCTGAGTGGTCCAAAGAAGGAAAAAGCGCCACAAATGAGCATTAGATAGTGACATTGAACAAAAGGCGTGAACGGAGATAGATGAACTGATAAGAGCTATTTGCGAACATCAAAATCTTGAGACAGTGACCGAATATCCGAGGCGTGCAGCAGCGGCAGATGTTTTCGGCACCTGTCTGTTGGAGGTGTAACGAACAACAAGATGGGAAACAAGGTGCCAACTACACGAGTCCACTCGAGTCGGACAGTCTATATCTGGACCGAAAAGAGTGAACCCATGTCAAGTGAGATTTATCCGCAGGTGGCCAACGACTCCCCATAGGCAATTCTGAGCACCCAGATTCTGCCGGAATGCTTCATGCCGAGATGCAAGACCTGAATATCAAATGTGAGTCTTCTCTTGATGTCATGATCTGACAAGGAGTTAAGCCCTGCCAGAATTTCCTAATGTCCTTCAGCTTTTTATTGATAGACAGATCAAACTGTAGTGTGGAGGCAAATGTGAGCTCACATTCATTTTGCTGACACTTTTCTACCAAAGGCCATATAATGAAGTTTCTCCCCAGGATAGCGTGGGTCAAAGAGAGAGTGGGAGTTCTCATCATTGTATATCAACAGCCCCTATCAAGCTTCGAGTGGATTTTGAGTGGATGCGCTGTAGCGCGAGCTGTATACGTGATTCTTCTTTTTTCTCACCTCTCTTGTGTCTGGATCAGTTGTGAGTGATCTGGGGTTTTATTTCACATTTCCCGTTAGGCTTCTCTTTGTAGTTTTGGACTGTGTATTGTAGGGTACTAGGTACCGCGGACTGCGATCGAGCACCGCGTTATAAATTTAAACAAAACTGTACACGTGACATCGTGATGCCGCATCCTCAGAATTAAATTTGTACTTCGCTCCTAGATTCGAGCAGTCGTCCCTTGAACACTACTACCAATCAATCCATCTCTTGATATGTATGCAGATCAAATGTTTCATCGATGGGATCAAAGTTGAGGCGGAACTTGCTCCACCCACTGAACTCTGCAGAGACGAGAGGCCATCAAATGGCTAATACCAGTTCATGAGTGTTATGTTATCCCTTTTCGTGCCCGTCACACAATTATAGCAAGCTATGTGTTCTTTTCAGAACCACGCTGTATCACTAGCCTTCCTGCCGGAAACATCTGTGTCGGGACATCTCACAACAAAGATGGGAGTGAGCTTCTTGCATGAAACAGCTTCGACATAGGAGTCTTATTCTCATCATTGGGAAACACATTTCTATGATGAGCCATCCGCACATGCGAGGGTGGTGTAAGCTTCTTTTCTGTTTTCTCGGTTCTCACTCGTGATTTCAGAGATTTGCCTAATGTGGTTGGCGCCAATATATGTAAGTTCTCCATATTTAAGGGTCGTGTTCTATACTTTTCTGTCTTTCTAAGTCCTAACCATGTTTCGTGTCGCTGCCCTTCTCGTCGGCGCTTTGCTCGCAGAAGTCGTCACAGCTGGTGGCCGGTTTCATGGCAACATGTTAAAGCCTCCTGGCATACCTTTCATTGAGGTGGAAAGATCGCAAACACCAGTTGTCAGCCGAAATGGAACTGTACTCCCTCCTTTGAACAAGACTTACGAGTTTGACCAACTCATTGATCACAATGACCCAAGCCGAGGTACTTTCAAGCAAAGATTCTGGCACACGTACCAGTTCTACGAGCCCGGTAGGTGTTGGGCTTACTTTGTAGGGTGTCTTTTACTTATGGGATCGTAGGCGGACCAATCATCATCATGACACCAGGAGAAGTCAATGCCGATGGTTTGTGATGAGCCCACAGTCATGTCGTAATATTAATCCTTCGCTCAGGATATGCGGATGGTTACCTCTCGAACAGAAGCATCAACGGCCAGATTGGTGAGTGCTCATGTAAATCAGTCTGGTTTTGCCTTATTTCCCCAGCTGAACAGCAGAACGGGAGTGCCATCATATTAGAACACCGCTTCTATGGTTTAAGCAACCCCATCGACAATTTGAAAACCGAGAGCTTGAAACTGCACACAATTCAACAGGCTATCGATGACCTTGAATACTTTGCGAAGAATGTTGTGCTTCCTCAGCCCGATGGTGACCAAGTGACCCCCGATAAAACACCTTGGATTCTTGCGGGTGGTAGTTACTCGGGTGCGTACATCAAGACGGTAGTATCCATGTAACTGATGACAATTTCTAGGCGCCTTGACGAGCTGGACCATGGTCAAGTAGGGTATCTCATATCTCCATTGAATCAGATACTAATTTGATGTCAGCAAACCTGGCTTGTTCGCTGCGGGATATGCTTCCTCAGCGGTTGTTGAGGCCATTCTGTAAGCCTTTCGTCATTGAATTTCTCAACATGTGTATGAATCCCTGTAGTGACTTCTGGCAGTATTTTGAACCCGAGAGGGAACATATGCCTCAAAATTGTTCAGCTGATGTCCAAGTTGTCATGGCACATATCGACGAGGTCTTTTCTGGGCAAGATGCTTCTGCGATTCAGGAGATAAAAGAACTGTTTGGTATGGGCAACATGACTCACCTGGACGATGTTGCTGGCGCACGTATGTAACATCATCACTCGAAAAATTCAGACCCAAATAATCCCTGCATAGTAAGAAACAATCTTTGGCAATGGCAAGAGTTGCAACCGACATCTGGACCCAATACCCAGTTTTATACATTTTGCGATGCGCTTGAAGTTAAAGATGGCATTAGTGCACCGGCTGGAGGCTGGGGCTTGACACATGCTCTTCAGGCCTGGGGGAACTTTTGGACAGATAAATTTCTAAAATTTCGTGAGTAGGCGTGATTGTTCCAAGCTTCCAAGCTCATGTCCTGGCAGTATGCGGCAGTCTTTCAGCAGAGTAATTCCCTTCCACGCTGTATTATCGCTATTGCTTATTCCGTCCTAGGGATTGTCTTGGAACCTACGATGCCTCTCAAGATTTTTACACAGACACCGACATCGACAACTCCAACCGTTCATGGTTTTGGATTGTGTGAGTCCAATAGCGTGTGGTCCTGTGAAAGACGTTCTCATGTTTTTAGGTGCAATCAAGTCGGATTCCTCCAAGTAAGTTTAATCTTTTTCTTTGATTAGGATAAGCTGATATAACTTTTAATAGGAGAGTGCACCAAATGGACATCCGTCACTTGTCAGTCGCCTGATCCAACCGGGATATGATCTAGTATGTAAACATGCTTCTCTGATGACACGTTATTCATTTCCTGCAGCGACAATGCCAATTGATGTTCCCAGAAGCCTTCCCGGAACCGCCAAAAGTTGACATAGCGGGTACCAACCGAAAATACAAAGGCTGGGATGTCCGCATCAAGAACATTTTCTTTGCAAATGGCATGCGTGAGTGCTTGATGACTTGAAAAAAGAATGATTGACTCGAAATCACAATCGCAGGCGATCCTTGGAGAGATGCTACCATTTCTGCAGAAGGATTGAATGTTGCGAGCACTCCAGACCAACCCATTCATATTGGTGATGGATTCCATTGTTCTGATCTCTCGGTTGCGTCTGGCTTGGCAGACCCTACTATCCTTGCCGTTCAGCAGGCAGCTCTTGCGTCAATGAAGGTTTGGCTTGCTGACTGGAAACCAAGTGTTGCCAGCGGTGGCGGGGGTGGTGCCCGAATTCACGTGGGGATATCATTGTCTGAGGGTAGGAGCACTCCTGCGCCGAGTAAGCCGATCAGTGCCTGGAATATAGGTGCTGGAAGAGTCGAGAGTCAGTAGTTATGATATGTCAGAAATTAAGTTGTTTGCTTGTATTGGGGCGTGGAAATAAGTGAAGACTGAGTGAGTGAGTGGACTGAGTGGCTTGGAAATGGAAAACTCACGCTCGTCAACTCCCGAAAATCTCTGGTCTTCAATTCTCGATTCTGTTTCTTCCTCCCGCTCTTTGCCCACAAAACAGATCCTCCTGCTGGGCCAGCCGTCTACTGGAAAATCAACTATTGCCTCTGCTTTGCTTCAGAGGGCAGAGGAGAATAAACACTCAGACTTTGCTCTCGGTTATGGTTTTACTGACATCCGAGACGACGGCGATGAGGGTGCGTACGCGCACACAAATCTCACCAGCAGTCATTCTCAGCCATCTGTCCAGATATCCTTGCCCGTCTCTCCGTTTATACCGTTCCGTCCTCAAATTCATCCTATACAGCACTGTTACCCCACTTTTTGCCTCCACTTACAACGCTGCCCCATACCTTGGTCATGATCGTCCTAGACTGGACACGACCCTGGTCATTTGTTGAGGAACTGTTCATGTGGCTGCAGTGGGCGGAACGATGGTCCAAGGGAGATGGTTCCAGAGAGCTTGAGGTTATTCGTGAGGAATGCCGGGAAAAGCGTAAGTCTCGTTTATTCATTCCATTTGTGTGTACCCAATGAGTGTGTTTCTAGTACAGTCCCATCTACAGCACTATTTCGAACCACAATCGGATACAGATACTCTCCCTGCTTCAAATTCTGCACTGAATAACACAATACTGCCGCTTGGACCTGGTATTCTAACACACAATCATGCTGGACTCCCCATCATTGTTGTATGTAGTAAAGCCGACTTGATTGATGAAGAAACCGATACCGTCGCCGCTGCAACAGGTATGGGTGGCATGGTCAAAGGGAAGGGTGGCGAACGCGAAGAACGGACAGACGGTATTATGCAAGTTCTCCGTACGATCTCTCTCAAGTGTATGTCACTCCACACCATCTAATGTCCCACTTATTGACACCAGTTTTGTTCTCTAGATGGAGCATCATTATTCTATACAACATCTCAGCCTGCCACGCTTCATGTCCTACGACAGCACGCCCTTCACCTCCTATTCATGACATCTCCGCCTTCTCCAGCTATGTCTGGAGGATTGGAGGCTCCCGCACCACTGCGAAATCCTTTTCCCTTTCAACACAAGCCCAATACCCTTGATCGTGACCGCATTGTGGTACCAGCCGGGTGGGACAGTTGGGGGAAGATTTCTGTCCTGCGAGAAGGGTTCGATGCAAAATCTTGGGGTGAAGCTTGGGAGCGCAACCTTGAAGAAACAGAGGGCCAGGGGACCGGGGAAGCTGGAGCAAAGAAACTATTTGGTGTCCTTGTGCCAGACCAAGGAGAAAGAGTGAGTTCCACTGAACTGTGGTTCAGTCTTTTCATTGATGGCGCCATTTTTTCAAGCCGCGTGTGCTGCCGCCAATCAGCAATCCAATGCCAGAACAAACATTCCTCCTTAAGCATTATGATGAGAATTCGAAAAAGGCCGATCGAGACCCGCGGGCTTCATTCCGGAATCCGACTGATCTGACGACGGGTGCTCCAGCTGGTATTGTGGGACCTCTGGGTAGCAGTAGTTTCAGCATGCCTAATGTCGAACGCGTCCTCAACGAGATGGAAAGCTCGACAAATTCGCCTTCGAATACTACCAACCCTGTACCTGAGCATCGGAAATACCCAAATCGACCTTCGGGGAGGCCGAGTGGGCTTGCAGGACTCAATGTACAGCAAAATGTGGCTCCGAGCAATCGTCCTCCGCCTTCCTCAAATACGGGCGCTACCACAAGTCCTCCAAGTGGTCCACAACCTCAGCACGAAGTCCTACACAATTTCTTCCAGAGTTTATTGAGTTCCAGGGACCGAGCGGCTGGAAGAGACCGGACTTCTGCTCCGGCTGCAGCTTCGCAGACTTCTGCAAAGACGAACGGACGAAGGGAGGAGGCCAATACGTAGTTTTTCGCCGGTGCTGTGATTTCATGGTGTTATTTTGTTGCTATTTCGTATTCTCATCACGATATGTTCTGGTTCTAGAGTAATGAATATAACCGATATTGACACTTGTTTGGTGTTGTGGGAAAACTTTCTTTCCTGCACCGACATAGGATCCATAGCTGGCTCACATTCCTGGCTTTTTCTTGTTTTCAAGCTTCAACCATGGGCAGATGGCATGTCCTCACTTTGGCTGTCTTATTTCTCTTTCTTACACTCACAACCAGGACCCCCAGTTATGTCGACAGCGTACTCAATACAAAGGTTTCAGCTCTCATGTTGGTCCTTATTCTCTCTGCACTTTGCTTATGTATCAATGTCTCTTGCATTTCTAGCACAGGTGCCATTAATCGCGCGGCGGTCGAAAAGGAAGCGACTATCACATATGATGAGTTTGTGAACGAGCTAGACACTGGAGACTCCTTTACGACGTCTCTTGTTGACATCTTGGTCAAGGTCACCTTCCCTTTGTATCTCTATCTCATCGTGTAGCTCACGAGAGACAACCAGGAGCTCGCTGAACGGCATACACGTCCCTTTCAACAAGATGAGCGGCAACTCATTGCACTGCGCACTGCAGAGCGATTGATATCTCTCGCAAACCCACGACAAGTGTATCGAGGAGATCGATCCGGGATTTATCGCAACCATGCAGGGCGCAGGACATATAACCTTGCCGAGTTCATGCATCTGCCTTCCGCCGAAGTCGACATTGAGGAAGAGGATTTTATGAATTTTTTTGGATGTTTCCTCAAATGCTACCGAGGGTACAGGGTACAATAATGACTTCTTTGATGCTTATGGGTCGAGCGGTTGGCCGCCTGTTCTCCGGCGATTCGGCACTACACCTTCCCCACCACTCGAGGATGCATCATCTATGTGGCGTTCTCATGGAACTTATGTTCCTGGTACAGTCCGTAATCCTTCAACATGGGGCGCGACTCCTGGTGCAAGTGGTCATCTTGCAACATCTATCGCAAGACATCCCTCCATTCGTCGACCTGCGCGTCGTATGGTTGACTTCAATGATTGGACAACGCGTAGACGGTCAAGTACCCGAGATGCCAGCCATGGTGAAGGTTCTGATGGGAATTCGCCCTTGGCCAGTGGTAGTGGTGAGCCGTTCCGAAGATTCTTTCCAGCTGTCTCTCGCCGTACAATTCGCCCATCAGAGCATAGAGAAGAGGAAAGAGTGCATTATCCTGGTGTCGCGATGGATCGTGAGCGATCTTCATCTGTGATTACAAGAGCAACGGAATCGCACTCAAGCTCAGGGAGCAGCAGTGGAATATTGGATGATCGTCCTTTGCCTAGGCGAGGCGGAGTCCATGTTCTAGAACCGTTTCGCCCGAACCATTACTCTTGGTCCGCCCCTACATCTAGCTCAAGACCCTCGGAACAAATCAGTACTAACGCACATCCATCGTTGACAAGATCACCTTCACTAGGCCCTTCGGAACCGGCCCATCCTTTGTCTCCCCCGACTTCAGGAGTCGTGCTGAGTGAACCCAATGGGTATCCGACTCCCGGTTCCATCGAAAATGAACCTACTTCAGTGTAGAATTTGCTTCCCTCATCCTGTAATTTCTATATATCTATATTTTTTTCTCACAGACATTCGTCTCTTTTACTATGTTGTGTGTTATCATCTTACTAGTTCGGGAAACTCTGTTTGTATCATCACTGAAAAGCATTACAAAGGTTTTCAAGTTTGAAGTCGTTCGTCCTATTTTATGATGTGCGTCACAAGAAGTGAGCACAGCCACACATCGTCATGGCTGAACTTGCTCCTATGATCAGGAAGCGCTCACGTCCTCAACCTCGCATTCGCAAAGTTTCTCTAGAGAAAGAGGAAGTGGCGGAGCCAACGCCCGAAAATGAAGCAGAGGCAGGTCTACCGTATGTACTCCAACGGTTTATAATTCCAAGTATTTTAAAACTCACCTTTTTTTTCAGAATTTCAGATCTTATTGAGCTTAGGAAGTTGAGACGAGCACGACAAGGTATCGATGTGACTAAACTTCACAAGGGGGATGCTAAGCGGCGACAAAAGAGAGCGAGGGAAGGCGAGGAAGGTGAAGAGGAAGACCAACTTGTGAAGCCTGAGAAAGGTATTGCAAATGCTGCTGCTGCTGCTGCTGCTGCTGTGGACGAAGATGAGTATGTACCTATTTTGTTCTGTGGACTTTTTTTTGTTCTTTTTTTGCTAACTATTGAAGCGAGGAAGCAAGCAAGGAGGCTAGAGCTAGGAGGGTCATCCGGACGAATAATTTCACACAACAGACGAATGTGATGGATGTGGATAAACATATGTGCGTTACGCCTCGCTGTGAGATCGTAAGCGAATTCAGTCAAATCTCTAGGATAGCGTATATCGAAGAGAACCTAAAGGTCCGAAGTCGACCTAAAGAGAACGAGAAGAAACACACAAATCCCTCGGATCCTCAAGAAGCATTATATCGCATCGTGGACAGGTTCAAAGTCAACAAGGAGATGAAGGCGAATGGAGAAGAGGGAAGTGTGACGAATAGCCTGACCATGTTGACGGCGATTCCAGAGGTTGACTTGGGTTTGGAGTGAGTCTCGATACGGTCGATGAGTGCTCCGGTGCTTAAATTGCTTCAAGCAATCGGTTAAAGAATATTGAAGAAACTGAAAAGGCCAAGAGAACTGTGGACGAGAATAGGCAGCAAAAAAAGAAGAAGGCCAAGGCGGATGACGAAGAGCACCTGGTTGCCCAACGATGTGCGTACCTAGAATCTCTCATTTTTGAAAAAACCCAGTTGTCTAAGCCAAAGGGTAAAGTTTATCGGCCTGGGTACCGTGCCAAGTCGGATGCAGATATCTTGCGTGATGCGAAGCTGGAAGCTATGGGTTTGCCTCCTCGAGAAGACTCTCCACGACGACGAAACTATGAACGCAATCAGATGGCAACTGACGAGATGGTACGTCTCAGTCTCTAGACTCAGTTGTGTTAATTGAATGCCACCATTGCTAGGTTATGGAGAGATTTAAGAAACATGTTCATATGGGCTAGAGGAGGTTGCGGATGCCAGAGTTGAACCACTAATTGAGATGAAATTTATCCTATGTGTACAAATGTGATTTCAACGATGTAGATATAGCACAGTTGGCGAGCTATGACGAAGACGCCACAGATGTATGTTATCGATGTTTGTGCGCTTTACAAGCGTCTGGGTTTTTCAGGTGGCGGTTCATGGAGTCTCTGCGGGAGAACGAGTACCCACACCTCTCGCAGACCCACATGGGCGCTTCGATCTCCACCGAGTTCCCAAATCCTCCCCTACAACTCGTCGACTCCTCCATGTGTCGCTTCCGATCGTGTATCCTTCCAAACTGCTTGTCGCATTGGGGACATGGGAACTTTTTGACCCCCTGCTCATTCACAATAAAGCCCTGGAACATCGACGTTCCACCGTTGAGGCTTTCCCGGTTTTGTGAATTTTGGCGAGATGAGATGGCAGAAGGGGTGGTTGAAGTTGACACCCTCTTTCGGGTGTTAGGCGTATGCTTGCCTAACTTTCCCTTTCTCGCCGTATCTAATGGAGGGACTCTGAGATATATTCTAGGTCCTACAGACTGCAGAGGTGAGAAGAGCTGGAGGCCAGAAGGTGTGGTATCTATGCCATCACCCTGGACAGGCAAAGAGCGAGGAAGAGCAGGAGGAGCAAGAGGAACAGGAGCAGGAGCAGGAGCAGGAAGAGAATTGGGTTGACTTGACTCTTCCTCGTATCCAGCGGTCTGGTAGATCGGCGAGTCGGGCTGAAGTGTACTTCTGATTCCGGACTCGGGCGCCGGACTGTATGCCTGGAAAGAGTTGAGAAGTGTTGAAGCTGGACGATAACTAGCAAAAGCCGCATACCAGGCGCCATGTTGGTTGTTCTGAAGTCATCTTCTAGCTCGAAGCGTCGACTTTTGCAGAAGAAAAAAAATCAATCTCAGTGATGCACGTGCGGATGGAATGAGAATGTGGTGTGAAATGGCGCTGATGGTTGGAAAAAAAATAGTGGTGGTCCGGAAACCCGGAAGTGCTGTTTTTTTCTTGTAGTCGGCCGAGAGGAAGAACTGTGTTACCTCAACAAGCGTTTTTTTTTCTGTATTGCTTCGTCTAGATCCCAGTCAGAAATTTATGAAGCGAGGTTGTTCAAGGCGTGATAGATTTGAGGTAGTTTGTATAATGTTGCTGAAGGAGAAAACTTACCTGTTGAGACAGTGCTTCTGTGTAATACCCCTTTATGTCTTTTCATTGTCACGACGCCACACCGTTCCGCGTAATGGAACCCGATTGGCCCACATCATTTTGATATTTCAGCCTCAGCCCTCGTGTGACTTCTCTCTCAACTTGTCTCTGACACTTACCGTCGCCAAGTTTCAGTGATGAGTCTCTCTCTCCCTCCCTCTCTACATGAGAAGCCCTGATGCGGGCCCCGCAGATGCCGGGTTCCTGAGGTGTTGAGCCACCCTCTTATTCATTGATACAGAAAGTACAAGTACTCGAACACGGTACAGGGTCACTATTGCCAAGTGATTCACTGGGAGAACGAGACGCCAAACTCTACAAAACCATGATCTAGCATCGGGGAAGACAAAACCAGAGCTCAGAACGTCATTAACCTTAGGTGGCGAGATGCCTGAATAAGTTGACCCATACATGATTGCCAACTCCACACTTCAGGTGAGTTTTCACTGATGAAAATTTGAACATCTGCAGCCTCTTATGTGTCACAGATTTCTGACATGCAGTTGACATAGGAGAGAGACAGACAGCTTGTGATAGTCTGGGAGTGTCGGAGAGAAACTCAAAAATCTGAAGGACTTATAGAGTGGTCCCAGGAAGAGTAGCTGGCACCTCGGCCATCGTACTGACTGCGACAACAGGTCATCAAGATTTGTATTAACAATATACTGGTCAATTATTACTGCCAACATATTGTAGGACTGATCCTGCTGCCTCTTATCTTGAATATTACATAATATTAACATAGTCTAATATAGTATTTTTGATTTAATAATGTTTGAATAATATTCAAGTAACCACAATAGTGAGTCAGATAGTCTCAGGAAGTCTCTAAGTAATTAAATGGGATCCTTATAAAAGTGCTTAATAATTACTGGCTCTGTAGCATAGATGGCAGGAACACCTGGGGGAGTGTCTGCCATCATGGGCTTGTTTGGTTCATTGCTAGAACACAAATAGTTTCAGTAGCCGGTCCGGGGCCAGAAGGAAATAAGGTCCAGAGGAAAATAAGGTCCGATCAAACAAAATTACCCTTGATTCCTTGACGACAAGGCCAGTCACAGGGATTATCAGGGGTCCTTTTGTGTACTATATTCTTGATGATCTTCCTGCAAGTTGTCTGATTGTATGTGTATGTTGATGATTGTAAGGTCACTGAAATTGATCTCAATCGAGAATATCAAGAAATGGATTGAGTCTTATGAGAATGCTTGCAACTTTAGTACACGACAGCTTGCTTCCTGTCGATGACGTGTACCACATCGAACAATAGAACTTTCTTAATATAGTGCCTTACAATTATAGCTCTTGAGTTATGGATCTTAAACCCGATCTGTTTTGATCACTTGTCTAACAAATCTTTTATGAGGACAAATGCATCCACAATGTAGTGAATATACCATGTGCATCATGATGCCTTGTGGAAATGAACAAGCTAAGGAGCCCTTGACGCCCCGATAGAGATCGAAATTCTGTGCAGTAACTCAGATCTGGATTCCGAAATGCTAACGAACAGAGTGCTAGATTACAAAAAATCGTTATCCTTTCCTGCCCTGCTTGAGGGCGAACATGCTTTCATCGCAATCTCCAGTTCGTCGATGCCGTTGAACGGCGTCAGGACGTGAGTAGCGTTTTCCGCATCCCTCACAAAAAAGATGCTTCTTCCCTAGGACGGGACACGCAGATCTCATATGTCGAGGAACGTCCGCCCGTCTCGCAAAAGTCTTCTTGCAGGCTTCACATTCATAACGATTAGCCTTGCTTTTACTACCTCTAGCTTTCACAGGCTCGCTTGAGAGTTCGTCGGGATTTAGGGTATCTTGGTTGTGTCCCTTGAGTCTTGGTAATCTGCACCTTCTTGAAGTTGAGTATGACGTTCTTCGCGTATTTTTTCTGCTCTTCTGCAGCTTTGCCTTGGTACGATTCACAAGAGACCCTTGGACCACCACATCGGAATCAGTCAAGTCTTTCTGAAGGTCGGGGGTTGAGGATGATGATGTAGCTGGCGAATCTGAATCTGCGGATAGGTTAGATCTGGGGACATACAAACCACTGAGATCGCACAAGTGAAGGCAGGAAACGACAAATTTTCGGCACCCAAGTTATTTTCCTCTTCTTCTGGAAAGACCCAACTCCAAGAAATACAGTCAAGATGGTGGAAACGACTCTCTCCCTTGTTATCAAAGTCCTGATTATGGTGCACTTGACCAGGATCTTCAAATAGAGGCGAGGATATTGGAAATTGTGGCCCGGAAAGATCTAGAGGAACGTCTGAAGACATAGTGACCATGATTGTTTCGTCCAACGTAGGTGAAGACCGGGGTTGAGGACTGGGAACGTCTGAAGGCACAGTGGTTGTTTTGTCCAACATGGATGAGGACTGGGGTTGAGAACTGGGAACATCGGATGTCAATGAACTGTGATATAGATATGTTACCTACTCCAAGTTCGAAGAGAGGGCCTCTCCCTCCACAGATAAAATTTCCGAATCTGACGATGAGCCATCGAGAAACTCAGCACGGATTAATAAAGCAATTGAAATTTGATCGGTCAACATGTTGAGTTGCAGACAGAAGGACGAAGAGTATGTGGGGGAGGGTTGAATGGTGCTACATAGCCTGTCGTCTCCCGATTTATAGACGCATATTGGTGTGATCAGACACAAGTTCGTCGATTCACTGGTCAGAAAAACCCCATTTGGACATGGTGCTCACAAGTCTTTTGGTCCTTTGTTCCGAATGAGGCAGGCGTTTCTTACATATTCGCCCCATTGACCCTAATTTTCCGCAGCAACATCTTTCACTGCTTTGTTCCATGTACTTTTAGAACCGAGGAAAGGACCTGATCAGTTGATTTTGCATTTTTGTAAGCCGAATTTGGACCAAGAGATACAGCACGCTTACCATAACACCCTTGTACATCCAAGGACCATGCTGTTGATGGATAACGAATCGTCGATTGGAATTTTTCATCGTCATTTCTCGTCCCTGAGACACATGTTGGAAAACTGTTTGACCTCATGGATTGCCTTTCTTGCAAAAGGCGCACCCAACAAGCTTTTTATCCTTAAATCCCTCGCTCCCTCTGTGGACTGGTACCGAAAACACCGCTAGATTCAGTTCTGCCGCCCCCTTTCCCTACGCTACCCTCCCCCCCTCCTTTTCTTCCACTCACGCTTCTCTGACTCACATCATGTCCTATCTTTTGACCCAGGACTGATATTCGTACAAGTTTTCTGGTAACCTGGCATGCATAGATAGGCCTGGTACTAGTGGTGTATGCAAAAAGTTGTTACCTAGACTCAATGATACAATATGTGGTGTCCCACGCGATGCGCACGAAATTATACATTTTGTAGTTTTTTCCTTTCTCTGTTTTTGTCTGTAAAAGGCTCTCAATTGTAGTGGTGGTAGACTCACATGGTACTCACATGGTCACGGCTGTCATAATTGAAACTTGATTTAGACACACCTAATATGGGATTATACCACTGCATTTTACAGAATCTTCAATTTTATGGGCATTATAGCACCGATACCAAAATCTTATACGTGACTCGGTTTGAAGTGGCTAATTTTAGATCAGCACACAGGTGACAGTTCACATCACCTACAGAGGCCATAGAATCCGTCCAATTATATCACACATGGCATTCATGTGGGTCCTAATATCGAGTTCAGGTTGAGGATATCCCACGTTATCACGGAAGTTAAAGAGATAGGAGGGAACATCTGGACTAACGGCTGCAGATGAGGTGTCCGGCATCATACGGGCCGTGATCCAGCATAAAATTTGACCATAACTCGGTCGCGACAATGGAAATTGATTCATGCAGCACAAAAAGAGCTAGTTCGGTTCTGAGTAACTGTGTAGCGTTGTCGAGAACGAGCAAAGGCAG